>OVBE01002661.1:0-29733 GCA_900406425.1 Iberis pinnata
TATATATATATATTATACGAACTGTTTTTTCAAGTTATTTAATAGATTTTTCGCGTCTACATAGGTAACATCTTAATACATATTTTCATCAGTTTTTATAATTTAATTTTTTAAACTGAAGCTTCCGAAATACTCTTTATCATTCTATAAAATTATAAAGAGAATTTATTGTAATCCTTAGAGAATGAACCATTTTTCCTCTTCTCCTTCATCTTTTCTGTATCGTTTTTTCTAAATATTTTTGTTTGTTTGTTTGTTTGATTCTTTTTTTACTTAGAAGCAAGAGGCGTGATGAGGTGTTATTTGGTATGTGTTTCGTATTAACTATGACTTAATTCTATACAAACTTCTTATCTCAAATACTTTTCTTTGATTTTTGATTTTTTTCTTCTTCTTTTAGTTTTTGAATTTGATTTGTTTTTAGTTCATGATGTGATCAGTTATTGAGAAAATATTGTAGCCATATGATGGAGAAAATTTATATGATTTATAGACTTATAGTATTATAAATTTTTATGATGACCCAAATTCGTTTTTTCTCTCTTCCTTCACTTTTTCAGTACTAACTTTTATTTTTGTACTTTTTGCTTTGGAGTTAGAAACAAAAAGGCGTAGCAAGTTACTATTTGGTATATATTTCATATTGAGTATGGGCTATAATACCAACTTTTAATCTTGAATATGTTTTTTTTTTAACTTTCGGTTTTGTTTCTTCTTTTAGTTTTTGATTTTTTTCTAATTTAATTATGTGATCAGTTAACGAGATAAAATCTATATGATCTTAAGTATTATAAATATTCCTCTAGATCCATTTTCATATGTTTTTCTCTTTTCCTTCGTCGTTTTTGTATTGATTTTTATTTTTATACTTTTTTATTTTGAAGTTAAAAGTAAAAACTATTAAGAGTACTTATTTGGTATGCGTTTCATATTAACTTTGACTTATATACACCAATTTTAATCTCAAATTTTTTTTTTCTTTTGAGATATTTTTCTTTTTTTTTTTAATTTTTTAATTTTGATTTACTTTTTAGTTTGTGTTGTGATCAGTTCATAAGAAGATAGTGCAACAATGTGATTGGAATATATATATATATATATATGGAATATATATATATATATATATATATATATATATATGTGTGAGNACATATGATTGAGGTATTTTCCATATCATTTTGTTTTGAAAAGTTTTTATTTTTGTGGGCAAGTTTACATTAATTTATATATTTTAAAAATCCATAAGTATGGAATTAAGGGAAATCAAATAACTATAAATACCACATACAAATTTTAGAAATATTATAAATTATGATACTTTTATCTTTTATTATTAGATTATGATTATTAACTCTATATAGTTTCTAAGATTTTATTGAATATTTCCTAGTTTTACGATTTTGGTTACACTAACTTATATATAAAAACTTCACTATAAAATAACAGTATATCTTTTAAGAAGCGGGTAAATATAGTTATATGCTAAAAATTTAAATATTTTTAATATCCTATTTTTACGATGTTATATCAAAACATTAATATCATAAGACGGGTTACGCTTTTTTACTTTTAGAACCATAATATATGTAATTTTTATGTATTTTAGTCTCATTTTCAATTTTAAAAATGCTTTATCAATTTTCTTTATTAATAATTTTAAGTAATTTTTATTTATATTGGAAATAAAATTAAATATAGTATTTTACGTAAGAATTATTGCTTTTAGGAATATTGTTTTCACGAGTAAATACACATGACATATTATTTAATTTCTTAATATTATGCATTAGTAATAAAATTAATTATTCAAAATTATAATTAAAAGATATTATAAGGAAGACACTTAAATTCACAAATTAAAGAATAAGTATATGGATTTTTAAGTTCTAATATATTCCATATATATATATATATATATATATATTCATTTTTATTATAATACAATATTGTAAATATGTTAACAAATATTGTGGTTTTTCAATATCAAAATAGTTACCATCAATTTGATTATGTTTAAAGTATTATAAATTATAAATAACAAAAACTCACGTTAGGATTTATGTTTTTATTGTTTAGAGTTGGATTTTTAAATTCTAATATAAAAATTTTATAATCTTTTTATTTTTTAAATTTAGTTAATTTTTCTTTGAAAATAATAAGTGAAAAATTAGGGAAAGTTAATTTATTCATGGCATCTCTATTATATCTTTTTAAAATCATATAAAATTAGTGGTTGTAACCTAACTTATTCTCTTAAAAGATACACTTGCTTTTTTACGATTATATTATTTCCTTTATCGAAATAAAGAATTTGGTTGTTTATATTAGGATATCCTTTGGTTTAAAAATTTGATGTTTTTACGGTTGTATTTTATTATTATTATATGTTGTACGACGGATTAAATGTGGTTTCAATATCTATAATAGCAGGTTATGATTGTTACTTTTAGAACCATGACTTATGTAATTTAAAATATATGTTTTTACTATTTTATGCAATTTTTATTTCTATGTAGTTCTAACTTTATAAATACTTTTAACTATTTTTATTTTGTAAATAAAAAAACTAAAATATTTTGGGTACAAATTAGTGCTTTTAGAATCAATTTTTTCACTGTTCGATACACAAGACATATTTTTTATTTTTATTTTATACTTTATCTAAATAATAAATATAATTATTTGTAATTATAATTTGAAAGATATTATAATAAGGTTATGAAATTTACATATGAAATAATACATTTATGAATTAGTATAGTTTTCATATTTTTTATTGTTTAGATTCAGATTCTTAAATTCGAATATCTTCTATATATTTTAATTTAAATTTTTCTATCTTTACGATTGTTTTATATTAGTTAAAATAAAAATAATAATAATATCCATAAGTAAGAAATTATGGATAACTAACTTATTTCATATCTAAATAATATCTTTCTTAAATCAAATAAAATTAATAATTGTAAACTAACCATATTATTTTTTATTGTTTATATATTTTGTTTTAAAATTCGAATATTTTTCATATATTTTTTTGTAATATCATATATTTTATAATATCATATTTTTAAAATTCGTATGGCGGGTTAAATGTATTTTTAAATATCTATAATAACGTGTTAAATTGCTACTTTTAGAATCATAACTTATGCGTTTTTATATTTTTTTACTATCTATTCAATTTTAAATTTCCCAATGTAGTTTTGAATTTATAAATACGTCTAACTAATCGTAAATTTTATATTGAAAATATAATAAATAAAATTTTCCATGCAAGAATTAGTGCTCTTAGATCATTGTTTTCACGAGTTGATATACATGACATATTTTTTAGTTTTTTTTATAAAATATGTGAATATTATATTTAATTATTAGTAATTACTCCCTCTATCGCATTTTATAAGATTTTTGGGTTAAAAGCACAAAGATTAAGAAACTATAAATGATAGTAATCACTAAATAACACTATTTTCCCAATAATCAAAAATAATTTTACAAATAGAATGATATAATGTAGAATATGAAAGGTTATTATTACTTTAATGATTATAAAGTTTATCTTGAAACCTAGTCAGCCTTTGTTGTTGGGCGCCAAATAACGGACAATGTTTTGATAGCACAAGAAATGTTCCATGCTCTTAGAACTAACTCTGGAGGGAAGAAAAAGTGGATGGCAATAAAAACAGATATGAGTAAGGCATATGACAGGCTAGAGTAGGAATTTATCAGTAAAATACCATGTGTTATCAGTAAGGCATATGTCATGAAAAAGATGGGATTCTCGATTACGTGGATTGAGTGGATAATGAGATGTGTAACATCGGTAAAATACCATGTGTTATTCAATGGTCAGCCCAGAGGAAATATAATCCCACAGGAGGTTACGTCAAGGAGATCCTATGTCCCCTTTCATATTCATCTTATGCATGGAAGCGCTCGTTAGCCTACTAAATCACGCAGAAAGCGAGGGAAAGATAACGGGGATGCGTGTATCACGTGCAAGTCCTCCGATATTCCACCTACTCTTTGCTGATGACAACTTGTTTTTCTGTAAGGCGGAGCCCCGTGAATGTGATGAAGTAATGAAAGTATTGGAGATTTATGGAAAAGCCTCAGGACAATGCATTAATTTTGATAAATCATCCCTACTCTTTGGTAAGCGAATACATGGACACGTGAACAATCCATAATGACTACGACTGGAATATCGAACGAAGAAGGTATGGGGACCTATCTGGATATTCCTGAAGATATTAGCGGTTCTAAAGTAAGGCTCTTAGCCTACTTAAGAGATAAATTAAAAAATCGTGTCAATGGATGGACTGGACGATGGTTATCAAGAAGAGGAAAGGAAGTACTTATAAAGTCAATCATGTTGGCCCTACCAACTTATGTAATGTCAACCTTACTTCTTCCTTTAGAGATTTGCAAAATCTAGCTAGTGTCATTGCACAGTTCTGGTGGAGCTCAAATCCGCCTAAAAGGGGAATACATTGAGTTAAATAGGAAAGATTATGCATCCCAAGATAGAAAGGAGGAATTGGATTTAAACTCATCCATGAATTTAATCTTGCTTTACTGGGGAAACAGATATGGCGATTAGCACAATATCCAACCTCACTACTATCAAGGGTTCCACGAGGAAGATATTTTCGATATAGCTCGCCTTTGTGTGTAATGGAGGTGCACAACCCTTCTTATGGATGGACGACTATTATGGCTGCAAAACCGCTAATATCTCTAGGAATAAGGCAGAAGGTTCATTCAGGAAAAAACATTTGAATTGGGGAAGACTTATGGATCCCAACAATACCTACGAGGCCAGCTAGACCGATCACACCGGTACTACACCCAATGATGTCGGCATTGGACTTGATGAGCGGCAATCCGAAGAAATGGGATACTGAGCTATTGGGAAGATATATACATGAGGATGACATCCAAATGATACAATCTCTGGCCATATGTCAAGATTATCATCGGGATGGATACTGCTGGAATTATACGAGGCATGTGATTTACTCCATAAAATCAGGGTATTGGGTTGCTACCAATATACTCAATAGAACCACAGAAACACATGAACCAAGCATAACAAAACTACAGGCCTTTGCGTGGAAGATAAATGCACCTCTAAAGATAAAATATTTTATTTGGCAGACAATATCTGGACAATTAGCTGTGACAAGCAATCTTATTCATCGTCATATGCGATGTGATAATCACTGTCCTAGATGTGGTGCAGAGAATGAAACGATAAACCATGAAATTTTTGAATGCCCACCTGCTCTGCAAACNAAATGCCCACTTGCTCTGCAAACATGGGCACATGTGAATACTCCAACACCGCCAGCACTCTTCCCAACGATAAGTCACTTCACGAATATGGACTATCTATTTTGGCGGAAGAATGATATCGAAGATCCTGAATTGGACATGGATCCATACCCATGGATTTTGTGGTATATTTGGAAAGCAAGGAATGATAAGCTCTTTAGAGGGATAAACAGGGACCCATTGGAAACTGTGAGACACGCAGAAACTGAATGCTAGGCCTGGTTTCGAGCAAATAAGAAGCCAGAACGGAGGGTGGTAGTGAAAAACCAAGGACATGAATCTAACTATGAGAGATGCCTGATAGATGGCTCATGGACACACGACGCACTCTTTAGTGGTTGTGGATGGACATGGATAAGAGGAGAGACTTAACTGACTGGAGCAAAAAATAAACATCGGAGGATATCACCACTTCATTATGAACTAGAGTCTCTTTCTTGGGCAATGGAATGCATGATCCAAAAGTCAAATTGTCAAGCCTTTGAAACCGATTGTAAGGAGCTTGTTAAGATGATACAAGATCCCGAAGCATGGCCTAACTTCTCAACTGAGTTAAAGGAAGCACATAAGCTAAAGGAGAGGCTTACGGAGTTTTCTATTTTGTATGTTCCGCGTGAGAGAAATGTATTATCTGATTCATTAGCTAAGTTCACAAGATCTTTCCATAGAGAATAGTATTACAATGGTTACTCTATTCCGGTCTGGTTCTCCAGAAAACCTCAAGTTTGAGTAATAGAATAGCCGTTTTGAGAAATAAAAAAACGAATATTCTCCGTATAAAACCATAACTAAATTTTTATGATTGGAATATTTACATGTTTTATTTTGATATATTCTTTATCCATTAAAGAATAAAAAATTTAATAAAATGAAACATGTAATTTTAATACAATTATTTTTATATAAAAATTTAATAATTATATTAAACTTTAATACAACATGTAATAAAATTAGTTTTATATAAAATTTAATACAACAAATTATTATATTATAGTTATAATATACATTCTACATTAAGTATAATATAACACTAATTATAAGAGTCTAATGAAACCTTTTAATATGCCACTAATAACCTTTAAAGTTCAACAATAATAATAAAATATAATAACTACTTACAATAACAAGATTATAAGAAATTGATTATAAATATTATGTTAAATTAGTTATAGTCTTAAATAACAAACTTCTAAGACGATATTTTATAAAATACAATCAAAATTTAAAATCATACTAATATTTGCATTTACACAAAGGCGTAGATTTTCTCCCATTTCAACAGAAACATCATATCCATAGCAAAAAAAAAAGAAATAAGTTAAAATTCATGGTTTATTGCGAATCAAGGTTAAAAAGGAAAGATATTTATGAGAATATCTTTTTTTTTGCAATCGACGAGAAGAATGTTTTGCTTCGTTTTATTATAGATTTTCACCGATCAAGACAACTTCATTCATATGAAAATCTTCATTTTTGGTTGAAAAATAGTTATAAAGTGGATACATATATTTATTAATATTCACTTGGAATTGAAAAGAGAATCTTTGTTAACACATTTTATATAATTCACATTCGTCAATGATTTGTGGTTTAGGGTTTACTAATAAATATAGAAAGGGAAGTTAACTAAATCCTAAACCCTTACTATTCAGATAATTTTCTCATATAAAAATGTGAATTAGACTCTTAATGAGTTATTTAGAGTACATTTTATATGATTCACTTTATATGAGTTAGATCTCGTTTCCAAATCTACATGTTAGATTTAAAGTAACCGTAAGACAACATACATCTCGATAGCATTATCAATTCTCATTCAATAAAGTGGATACATAAATTTTATTAATATTCACTTTGGATTGAAAAGATGATCTTTATTAACACATTTTATATAATTCACATTCATTAGTGATTTGTGGTTTAGGGTTTACTAACAAATATAAATGGGAAGTTAACTAAACCCTAAACCCTTACTATTATGATAATTTTCTCATATAAAAACGTGAGTTAGACATTTTATGAGTTATTTAGAGTATATTGTATATGGTTTAATATGAGTTAGATCTCGTTCTCAAATCTACATGTTAGGTTTAAAGTAACCGTAAGACAACATACATCTCGATAACATTATCAATTCTCATTCAATAAAGTGGATACATACATTTTATTAATATTCACTTTGGATTGTAAAGAAGATATTTATTAACACATTTTCTATAATTCACATTCGTCAATGATTTGTGGTTTAGGGTTTACTAACAAATATAAAATGGAAGTTAACCCAACCCTAAACCCTAAACACTTAACCCTTTCTATTCTAATAAAGATCTTTGTAAAATGAATTATAAAATGGGTTAACTAATGATTTGTGGATCTTTGTTAACACATTTTATAATTCACATTCGATTTTCGAGTTTTAGAACGTGTTTAGGGTCAANATTCGATTTTCGAGTTTTAGAATGTGTTTGGGGTCAATGATTTGTGGTTTAGGGTTGACTAACAAATATAAAAAGGGAAGTTAACCAAACGCGGCTATGACGTTTATTTGAAGTTGATGTGATATTACGAAAAGAAGAACACATATCTCAGTCATAAAAATTACTCAATCGCAAACATACTTCAGTCGTAGAGTAAACATAACTCAGTCATATGGTAATCATTACTTAGCCGTAAAATAAACATAGCTCATTCGTTAAGTAAAAAACATTACTCAGTCCGTTAACCAATAATTTTTTCGGTCCGATTATGAGTCGGCGCACTACTACTAATGATCGTATACTTGTCAGCCATCATAGCCAAAAAATATGAAATCGAAAGGAAATTTATTGACAGAAAAGAAATAGAAGATTAGACGCGAGATCACAGAAAAATGAAAAATACGTAGGGTTATATAAACATTGAGCCCATGGGCTTTCGTTTCTAATATAATTTTGAAAAGACAAATACCCAGCCCTTTTTACATTATAGAGGTCAGAATAACTCAGCTTTTATTATGTTTCTGAGGTAAGAATAACTCAGCCCTTTCTATGTTTCCGAGGACTTAATAACTCAGTCCTTATTACGTTCCTAAGGTCAGAATAACTCAGGCCTTTTAACATAATATATATAGCTCATATACTATGTAAAATAACTCAGTCACATCAGAATATAAAACTTAGTCGTATCAGAAATCAAACTCAGTCTTAAGAATAATCAAACTCGGTCGCATTATATGTCAAAATCACTCGCAACATACAGGAGAACACGATGAGGGAGAATACGATTTCGGAGAAGAAGACCAAGGTTAAAAGTAGGTTAAGTAAAAAACATTACTCAGTCCGTTAAGCAATAATATTTTCGGTCCGGTTATGAGGCGGCGCACTACTACTAATGATCATATACTTGTCTGCCATCATAGCCAAAAATTTAAAATCGAGAGGAGATTTATTGACAGAAAAGAAATAGAAGATTAGACGCGAGATCACAAAAAATGAATAATACATAGGGTTATATAAACATTGAGCCCATGGGCTTTCGTTTCTAATGTAATTTTGAAAAGACAAATACCCAACCCTTGTTACGTTACAGAGGTCAGAATAACTCAGCTTTTATTATGTTTCCAAGGTAAAAATAACTCAGCCCTTTATATGTTTCCGAGGTTTGAATAACTCAGTCCTTATTACATTACTGAGGTTAGAATAACTTAGGCCTTTTAACATTTGAGGCCTTTTAACAAAATTTATATAACTCAGCTACTATGTAAAATAACTTAGTCACATCAGAATATAAAACTTAGTCGTATCAGAAATCAAATTCAGTCTTAACAATAATCAAACTCAATCGCATTATATGTCAAAATCACTCGCAACATATATGAGAACACGACGAGGGCGAATACGATTTCGACGAATACGATTTTCGAGAAGACGACCAGGGTTAAAAGTAGGGAAACTAAACTGTTGTTTTTATTTAGGGATTTACTCCGTGTAAAATACAAGTGTGTTTAAGAAGATTTGTTTATTTATATGTAAAATGAAACTCAGACATAAAAAAATTGATCTGCAACAAAATCAAATTCAATCGCAATGTAAATCAAACACGGTCGTATCAGAAATCAAACTCAGCCACAACAAAAATCAAACTCGTCCACGACAGAATCAAATTCATTTGCAACATATATCAAAGGGAATCAATCGCAACTTACCATAAATTTCGAAGAAGTTTCACAATAAGATTAGAACGATGACGATTTCAGAGAAGATGACGAGCGCGATTACTAGGTCACTTAACCATTTTTCCTTCTTTAGTCAAAGTGAAATAGTTGGGCGATTTGATATGTATAATATTTTATTGACATGGAATACGGATTAAAGATGTGCAATACGGTTTAGTGATGTGGATTTGTTCATTATAAATTAACCAAATTAAGAGAAAACTAAGCAAGTGAGTGAATCGTAATTTACAAGGATTTTCAAAGTACTCTAGTATTTTTTGAAAGATGTATGGTATTCTAGTCATTTTGGAACTTTTCTATGGTATTTGGGCGATTTTCTCTAATATTTATCATAAGTTACAGAGAGTTATTTGGAGTAGAGGGTTTGGATCATAACATAGATTCAGAAGAGGAAAAATCTTTAAATTAGCGGAGAAAATAAATGAAATATGTACATATTTTCGGAGAGGAGAGTGAAATATATCTAATTTGACTTGAGTTAGGATATGCATAACTTGTATCAATAGATTGAAAGAGTAAACGATCTTAGAACAAACATAATTTCTTAACTATTCAAATCTTTATTGAGACAAACACAATACAATTTAATAACTCTTTTATACTGAATTTGTTTCTCTCAATCTCACTCACTAACTCTCTGTTTGTTCACACAAACAGACACTCAAACACAAACTCACAGCACTACAACACTCAAAACTTTTCCCACTCGAAGAACTAAAGTTTTTCTTCTTCTTCGCCTTCAATATATAGTCGAGCTCAACCCTATTTAAGCTCTCCTCAAAACAGCAACTTCTCACAATGCGTTTTCCTTTCTCATCTTGTTTCCTTTTCCTCTTTTTCATTTTTCCTCTTTTCCTTTTTCCTCGACTTCTTAATTCCTTTCTCAACACTTTTCTCTATTTCCTTTTCCGAACCTTCATGCTTCCAAGTCTCGAAAAGACACTTGTCTCCTTTGCACTTTCCATCTCCCCCTTTTTGACTAAGTTTGTCAATTTAAGCATCCTCTCCATCAACCTGTGTTCATTCAAGAAAACAACCACAAACCAAACAGGCATAGCAGAAATGTATAATCAAGAACACAATCACACAATCAACTAAATCGATAAGCAACCAAAAAACATAACATCAAGTGACCAGGTTCAAATACAACTAAATAGTGTTCTTCTTCCAGTCAGATGCCTATATAGGCGATCTAAACAAACAAAAACAGACTAAACTCCCCCACAATACTAAACTCCCCCACAAACATAACTACTCCCCCATACTCCTAGTTATAATCAACTCATGCGCCTTGATGAGTCTGCTCCATTGGTTGATCACCATCTGCTCCCCCTGCTGAATTGAAAAATCAGAGTCAAAAACAGATATTAAGATAAGGTGAAAGGAGACAAAAATACGTAACCTGGACCCATTGCATCCTGAAGAATGGGAATGGCTTGATTAATCGCATCATGCAGCCGGGTTTCACGAGCACTGGAAGTAGATGCAGCCGATTCAGAAGACGGCACAGCTGTTGAGGAGACATGCGACAAATGCTCATCAGGCAGCAGATGAACAGAAGATTGAGCTTGAAGCAGACGGAAGATCAGAGACGGAAACGGCATATTGAATTTAGATCCATGACTTTGGGCCAGCATAAATACATGCTTGTACACTAATGCACCAAAGTTGAAAGGGATCTGATGAACCAGCTTGTACACCATAGTCACCCGTTCTGGACACATATAGGCGGTGTTGGTTGTGGGATACCAGTTTGCACAGACAACATCAAATAACGCAGCCTTATCTTTACTCAAGGATGAGTGCTTGAGATGAATCCAATGGGGAACAGAGTCTGCAGACATGAACTTACCCAAATCATCCATCAAGACATCAGCCATGGCATCATTACTGACGTCATCATCCACATCAAGGAGACCAAAAACCAAGTTGATCTGAGCTGCCGAGAACCGGTATGTGTGACCCCTAACCCAGACAGAGCAAGTAGATGGCATGTGTGCACTTGAAGGCATGTAGGCCCAGAATTCATAAACCACATCATGGACAAATGGAGGAACATATTGAAGAGTTACGAGTAACGGAGAGGCTTGAAGCACCACTGCAACGGTATCTGGAATACCAACCAGTTTGATAGATTTCTCCGGAAGCAGCGACTGAGTCTTAAAGAGAACAAAGCGTTCCTTGACTCGCAAAGACCGAAACCGAGTGGAATCAGCAACAATCAAGATTGGAGGAACAACGGGTGGTGGATTCACGGGCTGAGGATTCACAGGAACAGACACCGTAGGAGTGACCGGAGGCACAACATGAGTAGATCTTGTACGACGCGGTGGAACACCAGAGGAAGTACAACGGTTGATTGGTCGACGGTGTTTGCTGTGAGATGATTCCGGACGCGATGCAACAACAGGAGCAACATTTGAAGTCTCCGAGAGTTGAATCGGAGAACCATGAGATCCTGATCTAGCAGGAGGAAGTGGAACAGACGTTCGAACAGGCGATTGCTGAGGCAAATGTTCAGCATGCATAGAGTCAGGCATTGAGTTCCGAGGTTGAGCAGACGAGGAGATCGGCGCTTGAGGTTGTGATTGATAGGTCACCATCGGAAGAGCAGGAGACGATTATGACGGCGATTGAGACTCTGCGGGATGAGTCAGTAGACGATTCACCAAGATCATCAACGAGATCCATGCGTCTAGACAATGACGAGAGAAAAGAGCTCATGAAAGATTGATTTATGAAAATTAGGGCACAGATTGAAGATGATGAGACGAAGAGAGAATATCGAACACCTCTTATAACATAAGAGAAATATGAACAGTTGTAACCCTAGGTATTTCCCGCCTGTTCGCTTGCTTGTGCCACGTGGTTTCACAGGCTGAGTTTAGTGGGCCTTGATTCAGGTACTTAACAAGCCCAATAAATGAAATCGAACAATCAGAAGCAAAACACGACATACGCAGTTATTGTGCACACGACCTATCTCACTGTAAACACAGACATCCAATGTAAGCATAAAGAAGCTTATGTGAGGAACTGCAGTGATCAAACTCAAAAAGAAATTATTGAAATCCTGATTAAAAAGATTCAAGCATATAGTCATAGACAACCTGATTGAGCGAGAACTCATAGACCCTGATCTACAAATCAGCCATGTTCACAGGTGTGGTTGGCTAGTCTTTCACACAGGCATGTCTTCATCCGCACCAACACAGTTTTCAACCTCGAGGAGTATAAACAAGGCATCTGTAAATAAGTGTCTGGACTATCACTTGACTTCTCAATTCCAGATTACACTTTTGAACATATACTTTTATGTTCACTCTATCAGTTCCCCTTTTTTGTTTATTATTATTATTATTATTATTATGGGTTTAGAACTCAGCGCTTTGACCTCTTTGTTTACACACCCTACTAGTACTGGCTAATTATGGACGACATGACTGGTAGCTCTTTTCCAACCATTAAGATAAATTGAGATAACCTTCCTGATGAACTGGCCAACTGTCTAATCATTTATCTCAACCATATTCTCAGCCCGTCAGAGTTGACAAACTCATATAGCCTTGCGAAGTTTAATAAACTGATTAAAATCCTATGGTTTTGTAAACATGTCTGCTAGTTGATTTTCAGTTCCAACATGCTCAATCACAATAAGTCTTTCCTCAACCAACTCACAAATAAAATGATGTCTGATGTCAATGTGTTTGGTCCTTGAGTGCTGNCGATCTACTGATCCTTTAATATACTTTATAATTCGCTTAACTGCATGTAGGTGTGAGACTTTAGGCTTTGCCTGATATTTTGCACAAACATCTACACTTAGACATATGTCTGAACGACTTGCAGTAAGATATAGCAGACTTCCAATCATACTTCTATAGAGTTTCTGATCCACATCTTCTCCCTCATCATCCCGAGAAAGCTTGCACGTTGTGATCATAGGAGTTATGGCTGATTTACAGGCATCAAGTCCAAACTGTGTGATTAAATTCTTTGCGTATGTGCTCTGGCTTAAGTAGATTCCTTCTTCTGTTTGTTTGACTTGAAGACCAAGAAAATATGTTAACTCGCCTACCATACTCATCTCGAACTCTTGTTTCATGTTCCGAACAAACCCATCAACTAATCCCTTGTTTGTGGCTCCAAACACTATGTCATCCACATAAATCTGCACAACCATTAACTCACCATCTTTTGAATAAATGAATAATGTTTTATCAACACTTCCCCGTGTGTACCCTTGGTCAAGCAGACATACTGTTAATCGTTCATACCAAGCTCTAGGAGCTTGTTTCAACCCATACAGTTCCATCCTGAGCTTGTACACATGATTAGGATAACTTGGATGTTCAAAGACTTTAGGTTATTCTACATATACTTCCTCTTGAAGTATTCTATTTAGAAATGCACTTTTCACATCCATTTGATACAACTTGAACTTTGAATGACATTTCATCCCTAATAGCAGTCTGATTGATTCTAACCGAGCCACAAGAGCAAAAGTCTCATCAAAGTCTATCCCTTCTACTTGTGATTATTCTTGAGCAACTAGCCGAGCCTTGTTCCTCACCACATTTCCATCGATCTTATTCTTAACTATCCACTTTGTTCCAACCACATTCACACCCTCAGGTCGAGGTGTCAAACTCTAGAATTGGTTGCAGACAAATTGCTCAAGTTCCTCTTGCATGGACACTATCCAATACTCATCATGTAGGGCTTCTAAATGAGTTTTTTGGGTTCAATCATAGACACAAAACATGCAAACTGAACCATCTCTCTGAAGTTAATCATCTTTTTTCTTGTAACTCTGTTTCCATATACATCACCAATCACATCCTTTTCAGAATGATTCTTATGGACACTTTTTGAAACTCCGTGATCTGTGTCTGATTCAAATTCATCAGTCACAACCACATCCCTTTGTACTTCGACCGTTTGATCATCCGATGTCTGCACCAGATTTAATATTAAGCCTTCTGGTTGGTGTCCAACATCATCGAATACAACATTTACTGTTCCCATCACAGTCTTACTTCTTTTATTGAACACTTGATATGCTGTGCTCATGGTTGAGTATTCGAGAAACATGCCCTCATCACTTCTTGCATCGAACTTACCAAGTTGATCTTTATCATTCGAGATATAGCAACACACAGCCGAAAACATGAAAATAACTCACACTAGGAGTCTTTCCTTTCCACATTTCATAGGGCGTCATTGTGGTTCCTTTCCACACATATACTCTGTTTATGATACAACAAGCAGTACTTATAGCTTCTGCCCAAAATTGTTTAGCTACTTGATTCGCATGTAACATGGCCCGCACCATTTCCTGAAGTGTCATATTCTTCCTTTCAACCACACCATTTTGTTGTGGTGTCCTAGGTGTCGAATATTGATGCTGGATTCCTTGAGATTCACACAACCGGTCGAACATCTCATTTTGAAACTCTCCTCCATGATCACTTCAAATGGATTTAATACCCCATTTCTCATTCTTGAGTTGTAGCACCAAGATCTTGAAGCTATCCACAGCCTCTGATTTTTCACGCAGAAACCTTACCCATGTGAATCTTGTGAAGTCATCTATGATTACTAGAATGTACTTCTTCCCAGACAGACTCTCTACTTGAATTGGACCCATGAGATCCATGTGAACCAAGTCTAATGCCTTTTTCCATTGAATGTCTTGTGTTGCCTTATGCTGAACCTTGACTTGTTTTCCTTTTGCACATGGTCCACACACAAAAATTTCATCTGCTTTTAATTTTGGAATTCCTCTAACAAGCTCCTGATTTGCAAGGTTTTTGAGTGTCCTTACAGTAATATGCCCCAGTTTCCTGTGCCATATTTCCAACTGACTTGTTACCACATCTGTGAGACATCTGTCACGTTGCCGCCACATGTAACAATTGTTTCCTGCCCTAATCCCTCTCAACAAAACTCGATTAGTTGCATCTACTGCTTGGAAGTCTATTTTAGTGAAGGTAATAGCGAGCCCTTCATCACACAGTTGACTTATGCTAATCAGATTAGCCGTCAGACCCTCAACAAAGTAGACATTTTCAAGTGTAGGTTTACTCAAACCGTTTGTTTCACCTTTTCCTTTAATCTTACCTTTGGCTCCTCCTCCGAAGGTTACTTTTCCTGTGTTGATCTCTTCATAGTTAGATAATTCCTCTTTGGTACCCGTCATATGTCTTGAGCATCCACTATCAAAGTACCATTCTGATATTTCTGAATTTTTCATGGTTACTTCTGAATGTTGTTCATTTGCGGACATAAGAGCCATGTTTGTGTGAGACCACAGACATGTTAATTCCAATGGTTGATCCTCAACTTCTGTGTCTGATTGTGCGTCTGTCTGAGCTGTGAAATAGTACATAAGATCTTTTCTAACCCAAGTTCTGCTATTGTTATCCTTCTCTGGATGGTAATCCTTGTGGCGTACAACCTGGTACAGTCTGGCATGCCACCGATAACAATGAGCCTTGTAGTGTCCTGGATTTTTGCAGTAGAAACATAGTTGATCTATGTTTTGCCTTGTCTGATAGTACCCCTGATCTCTGTTTTGACCTCCATGGTAATACCCTCGATTGTTTGGCATCCAGTTTTGATCATACTGTCTTCTGTTGATTCCTCTCTATTCAATGTATCGTGGCTTTACTTGCTTAGCTGCATGAGTAACAAAAGATTTAACAAAAGAAGTGGATCCCTGTGTGTGTCCCTGATATCCCAGACCGTAACTCATCCTGCTGTCCCTGCCCATTGACAACACTTTGTCAAGATCTTTTGTGCCCTTGGTTAGCATCTTTATATTTCTTAACTGCTCACTTAGACATGATTCCAACAGCTCATTTTTCTTCTTTCCTTCTGTTAAGGCTGCTTGAAGAATTTTCACCTTCTCTTGAAGCTTTTGATTATTACACTCTAGTTCCAAGTTCAGATTTCTGACCTCGATTAAGGTTTCACACAGCACCCTGCTGTCCTCAAGTAATGACTACTTTGGAGTCTCTTTTTCATCATCAAATTCACTTCCTGAATCTTCTTCAATTATTCCTACATAGGCAACCAGATTGAGTATCTCTTCCTCCCCATCTGATTCTGAGGTATCTTCACCTTCCCAGCTAACCATAGACTTTTCTTTCCTGTTTGTGGAATTCACACACTCATATTTTGTGTGTCCAAAACCTTTACATTCATAGCACTTGAGTGACTCCTTCCTCTTGACAGTTGGACATTCAGACTTATAACGACCAAAACCTTGACATTCATGACACTGCACATCTGGTCGTTTGGTTGACTTGTCATTGTTTGATCTGAAATCTGGTTTACTAACAGGATTATTATCACGTCTTGATGTTCCAGCATACTTCTTGAAGTATTTTTTCACAATTATGCTAATGGTTTCTTCAAGGTTTTCTTCAGGTTCAACTCGTTCTTTTGTTGTTAATGCAATACCTTTCCCTTTAACCATTTTCTTAGACATGTCAAGCTCATGTGCCTGCCTCATTCCTACTACTTGATTAAATTTCATGTCGTCTGAGTCCGTGGCCACTTGAATGGCTGATTTCATGGACTCAAGCTTATCATGCAGACTTCTTAGGAATTTTTTTACCAATTTCTTTTCCTTATAATGTTTTCCAAGAACTTCTGCTGCATTGGCAATAGAAGAAATTTTTCCACTAAACTCTTCTACTGTTTCATCATGTTCCATTCTTAAATTCTCAAACTCCAATGCAAGCATGTCAATTATGGTTCTTCGAACATCACTGGTTCCTTCATAGGTTGCTTGCAACATATCCCAAACATCTTTAGCAGAAGTGCAGCCTTGAACCCTTTTAAACTGATCCTTAGTCAAAGATATCCATATTGCTGTTAGTGCTCTTGAGTTGTATTTGGACATGGTTTTTTCAGCTACCGTCCATTCTGATTTTGGTTTTGGAACCAGCACATCATCTTCGTTTTTAACTTGTGGTACCGACCATCCTTCTTCAACAATCGTCCAGGCATCTTCATCGATTCCTTTGATGTGTTCCCGGATTTGCACTTTCCACCAGCCAAAATTATCTGGATCTAGAACAACACTACGTGTTGTAGATTGTTGTGAGTTGTCCATTCTTCAGGATCTTTACTTGTTTAGTTAGAAACCTTAGTTTCTTCACAGATTCCCGCTCTGATACCAATTGAAAGAGTAAACGATCTTAGAACAAACAAAATTTCTTAACTTTTCAAATCTTTATTTAGACAACACAATACAGTTTAATAACTCTTTTATACTGAATTTGTTTCTCTCAATCTCACTCACTAACTCTCTATTTGTTCACACAAACAGACACTCGAACACAAACTCACAGCACTACAACTCTCAAAACTCTTCGCCTTCAATATATAGTCGAGCTCAACCCTAGTTAAGCTCTCCTCAAAACAGCAACTTCTCACAATGCATTTTCCTTTCTCATCTTGTTTCCTTTTCCTCTTTTTCCTTTTTCCTCTTTTCCTTTTTCCTTGACTTCTTAGTTCCTTGCTCATCACTTTTCTCTATTTCCTTTTCCGAGCCTTCATGCTTCCAAGTCTCGAAAAGACACTTGTCTCCTTTGCACTTTCATAGATATATACCTTTTTTTTCTTTCTAAATTAGNTAGATATATACCTTTTTTTTCTTTCTAAATTAGATTGAATTGTGAAATAACTCGAAATCTTAAAATCAATAAAGTAGAATCTCCAGAGTTAAACCCACAAATCCCAATTTAATCTGAATCGAGGTGAAATCCTAATTCAACAAGATCCTACGGTAGTTTTAATTAGGTTATTGCTCTTTTGTGGGATAAATAAAGCTCTTATTTTAGGAGAGCCCTTGAGGTTCATAAAATATCATGCTGCAGTTTAATGATGGAAGCAACATCATCATCATCTGGAAAGATAGTGAACTAGTGTGCTAACTTCAGTTGCATAAGAAGGTATAATTTCACAATGAAACAAAAAAAGTTGTTTAAGAATGTTTCGTTCAAATGTATACATAAAGCTGGGTCAGCCTGTCTACAATAGCGGTTTGGTTTATAGCTTTTTGTAACAAAGAAAAGACATTCTAAGGGAACATTCTTGGTCCAAATGTTGGTTTCTTGGTTCTTGAAGCTCCTTGCTTTGTGATATTTGTTTTTTTTGTTTTTGAACAAGACTTTATGAAGACAAGATGTCTTGGGGATTGTGTCAAAACTCAAAAAGTGGTGTTATTGAAGAGAGACATGGTCAATCTCCAAAGTCCAAACCATTCTCGAGGCAAACAAAACCATTAAGGTAATCAAAATAATGCTTTGAAAAGTGCTTCTTATTTTTTTCACATCTTATAAATTCGAAACTAGCCTACATTATCTTAATAAGATATTTACCGTCGTGGTCAAATGAGACAAGAATTAGTAAATCACTCGTTTTTCACCGATTTTATACGTCCTTTTCCTTTTGTACTTGTTTGGCTTTTTCCAGCCCATTCATATGGATTGATTTTTTTATTATTTTTAAAAAACTTGCTTATTTTTTAAAACGTTTATGTCTGAACTTACTCGTATTATATAGTGTTTACTACCTACAAAGTCCTTTTTACGTTTCAAAATCCTAAAGCGCCTTGTGACCAAATGAGATCAGTCCATGCTGCTTTAGTGTTTCTCTTGTTTCTGCTCTTACATCTTTCTGAGTCTCGTCACCTCACAGATTCTCGGTTTTCCCTTGTCAAGGTTCTTAATTGATACACATTTAATTAGCAGAAACCGTAAGTGTTGCACATTCTTGAAACTAAGGCTTCTTTTTCTTTTGTTCCGTGGTTTAGGATCAAAATGGTTCGACATCTAAAGAACCGGTTAAGGTGTCTCGGTTTGTGCCTGGTGCAGTGAAGCACGGCCATCGTCAGCCACCGCTCTTCTTTGCAGACTATCCAAAGCCATCAACTCGACCTCCTCGCCATAACTGAAACCTCTCTCTTTAGTTTTATTCATCTTTTGAGGTTTTAATTTGTATGTGAGAGTAAATAGATCTTTTTTTTTTTTTTTTTCAAGTATAGGTTAATGCTTCCTTTCCAGCTAACAAAATCTATCTATATTCGATAAAGTTTCCAAAAACTGTGGTAGGTAGTCACGAAGTTAATAATATATTTCCTTTGAGATGGCAAATCAATGAATGCATAAGCAGAATTCCAAATCCCAACATATCAAATTAACAAAAACACTTCAAGCTACAAAAGGTAGAATTTAAACCCTAATTGTTTTCTTGTTTGAGATGGGCAATGTTTATGCATTAACCAAAAATCCGAAACGACTGAATAACTTTCTAAAACGCTAAAATCATTCATCCAAAGTGAATTCGAAATAACAAACAAGCTTGACACTACTGAGATTGTGCGTGGATCTTGGAATCCTATCTTTATTGTCTGTTGTTTTAAATTAATATTTTTTCTTGATTTCATGTAATTTCATATGTTCTTTCCAAAAATTTAGATGACTTTATATATTTATAATAGTTATTGTATCTTTTCACTAGATAAAAAATCAATTCCATGTTTTAAAAAGTTCTACTAAGTTCTCGCTGGTCTTCCCCAATTTTTTTTTTTTTCCTTACATTGCTTACCTTTATCAACACATTTTTGTTGTTTTTAACTCTCATTTATGAACACAAGAATACTTGAAAGCTTAATTTTCTAATAAGGGAAAAATACAGTTCTTATAAGAACTGAAAACAAAACAGAATGATCTATTCTCAAGGACCCAACTCTCTCAACATCTTTCTCTCCTACAAATCAGGAGGATTTATTCAAACTAAACCAGCTTAATTTAAACCAAACTAAACCAACATCTAAATCGTAATAACCAAAGACACAATTAATCATTTTATTCGTCAATCCTTCCCTTAAACTAAAGCTCTCCTTCTTCAGTTTACTCTTCTCTGCTGCAAACTCTCATTCTTTTTCTCAACCTTTCAAACACATCAAGTTTCACTGTCTTGGTCACTACATCTACTAACTGATCTTGTGTTCTACAATAGTTTAACTTTATTACACCATCATTCACCAACTCACGCAGAAAATGATACCTTACACTTATGTGCTTGCTTCTTCCATGCAGTATCAGATTTATTGTAGAACTGTTATCACAGAACAAAGTTGTACACTCACCTTGATACGTTCACAATTGTTCAAGTATGTTCCTTAACCAGACAGCTTGACACGCTCCTGAAGCAGCTGATACAAATTCAACTTCAGTTGTAGATAGTGTAACTATAGGTTGTTTCTTTGATGACCAAGAGACAGCTCCTCCTCCTAACATAAAGACATACCCTGAAGTACTTTTTTATCATCAACATCTCCAGCATAATCACTATCAACATACCCAACCAAAGCTTCTTTTCTTTCTCCATTATACCATATACCAAACTTTATTGTACCTTTCAGATACCTTAAGATTCGTTTGGCAGCTAACTAGTGCTGTTCGTAAATCAAGTATGGTCTGGTAGCTATTAAGTATCTTAGGCTTCCAACAAGCTGTTTGAATTGAGTTATCAACAACTTTACCAGCTCCCAACTTACACAACTTGTTTTATGGCATAACTGGGTTTCTCACATAATTTCAATCTTCCATACCATATTTCTCTAGTGTTTCCTCTACATAGTTTTGCTGGTTGATGAAGATCCCTCTTTCATCTTAAATTACTTATACTCCCAAAAAGTATTTCATTTTGCCTAAGTCTGTCATGGAGAATTATCTCTTCATTGACTCCTTGAAACCTTCAAGCAATGTTGTTGAATTATCAGTGTAAATTAAGTCATCCGCGTAAAGACTTACTATCACAATCTCATTTTCTTCTTTCTTAACATACAAAGCATGCTCACAGTAAAATCTTGTGAATCCTTCATTGGCAAAATAACCATCAATCCTACTGTACCAGACTTTTGGAGCTTGTTTCAAGACATACAAGGCTTTGTTCAACTTATAGACGTTCATCAATTCACCTTCAACTTCAAATCCCTTTGGATGTTCTACATAAACATCCTCATTCAGTTTCCCATGCAGATGCGCACTCTTTACATCCAGCTGAAATACACTCCATTTGTTATTAGCAGCTAGAGCAAGAATAAATCTAATTGTGTCCCACCTTGCAACAGGTACAAATACTTCATGAAAATCTACTCCATGGTCTTGATGATATCCTTTTATTACAAATCTAGCCTTGAATTTATCCACTTCTCCTTTATCATTCAAATTTGTTTTGAATACCCATTTTACTCCAATTACTTTAGCTCCTTCTAGTAGTTCCATTAGTTCCCATGTGTTGTTTTCAACTATAGAAGCTATTTTCGTTTCCATTGCTTTCGTCCATACTTCTTCTTGAACAGCTTCCTCAAATCTTTCTGGATCTTCTGAAGTGATGAACATTGCAAGAATTTCTTCACCATCCTCTGTTACTAGAAAACCAGAGTTCCTTGCAATAGTAGAACCAACAACATAATCCTTCATCCACATAGGTGTTTGTCTCACCCTTCTTGAACTTTCTCTTCCACCAATTTGAACATGTTGTTCTTGATCAGCTTCTTCTTCTACTGCCGTCTCTTCAGTATTTGGTTCATCCGTCTCTTCTTCATTCCGATTCTCTTCATTTGGTGCATCATTGTCACCTTCCTTACTTATTCAACCTCATCATCATCCCAAGCCAATTCTCTGACTTCTGCATTATTCTCCCATGCCCATCCTCCACTTTCATCAAAGCGAACATCTCTACAGGTTATGATATTTTTTGTTTCAGGATTGTAAAGTCGATAAGCTTTAGACTCTTTGCTAATCCCAAACATAACACACTTGATGCTCTTCTCATCAAGTTTGATTCTTCTCTCATATGGCACTAGTGCAAAAGCAATACACCCCAAATATTTTCAAATGCCTTACTGATGGTTTGAAGTGGCACCACTTTTCTTCAGGAGTTACATCTTCTAGTGTTGAGGATGGGGTTTTGTTTAGAATGTAAACAACATATTGAGTAGTTTCAGCCCAAAAAATCCTTGGGACTGACATTTCTAGTAACAGCCACCTTGTCATATTCATGATACTTTGATTTTTTTTTCAACTATCCCATTCTGCTGTGGGGTATAGGCTGCAGTAAGTTGTCTCTTTATCCCTGTTTCCTTACAATACTCTTCAAAAGCCTTTAAATTGTATTCTCCACCTATGACTGTTCTCAAACACTCAAGATATTGTCCCGTCTATCTTTCTGCATCTGGTTTAAATTCTTTGAAGACCTTTAAGGCTGTTGATTTCTCAGATAAGAAAAACTCCAACACTTCCTACTGTAGTCATCAAGGAAATTAATCATGTATCTCTTTCCATTCTCCGAGATTGGTGAAATTGGTCCACATAACTGTGAACCAACTGGAGACTACGTGTTGACTTCCAAGTACTCTTCTTTCGAATGTTATCTTTGTTCTGCTTTCCTCTCATATAGATTTCACAGACCTTCTTAGCTTCTTCATTCTTGAGGGTTGGCAATCCATTCACCATCTTCGTCTCATATAAAGAGACCAGACCTTTATGATTAAGGTGGCCAAATATCTTGTGCCATAGTTGATCTGCTCTTTGTGTTGCCTGAAAGCAAGTTATTTCTTCTACTTCTCTTACTTTCCTGACCATTGCCAACACAACACACATTCTGTTCTTGGTCATATTTGCATACATGAACATTTTCTTTAGCTGCTTGCTCCAAATCTCACACACATAATTTTTAATTCTTTCAGTTGCAATTGTCCAACACTAAACAGAATTTTCTTCAAACCAGGCACATAGTACACAGAAGTGAATAAAGGAACCATACCATTTATCTCCAAGCGTAGATTTCCTTTTCTTTCTACACTCATTCTTATATCATCACCGAGTTTTACACTCTGTTTGTAGTTCTCATCTAACTCTTCCTCTTCCATATTCAATCTTTAGAGCATGTTCGTCCTTAACATGTTTACTCAGATTTTGTTCATGCACCAGCAACGAGCTTTGCATCCGGATTTATCTTCTCCACAATTTTGGCATCCGGCATGTGTTCTCCAATATTTCTCATGTAGTTTGCCACAACCATTACCTTAGAGAAATATTCAGTAATATTATCTCCATCTTTCATTTCAAGAACCTCAGAGTCTCTCCTCAATCTCTGCAATTGAGCACTTTGAAATCTCTTATTACCCTGATATTTGTTCTTCATAAAAATCCCAATTATCCTTCGCCGTATCCTTTTTCAATTGTTTTCAAGATCGATTTTTCAATTGCAGCAAATAGATAGTTTTTACCTTCAAATCCTTGAGCTTCAACTCGGGAATCTCTGTTCTTTGTGCCCCAATTAAAATCACATTCCTCTCTTGTTGTGGAATTCCATTTTCAATTAAATCCCGCCATTCTTTCGATCTTAGGAAGTTATCCATTAACATCTCCCAATGTTCAAAACCACCATCGAATTTGGGAATTTATAACAGTGAATCTCTTTCGCTTATCTTTCTCACCCAAAAATTCTAAGTATTTGGGTGCGGAGAGTTCAATATCCCTGAGCTTTTCCTCCTCACATCTCTTATATAGACTCCGTAGCTTGTCTGTTTTCCTTTTTGTCCTTCGATTCTTTTGCGAAAAATCTTCTTTTTATAGATTTCTTCCATTTCTTTATGGCTTGCGGAACAAGCTGCCACCGTCATTGTACTCGGGACAAATTCTCACCTAGAATTGTAAGTGGGCCGTTTTCGCGTTTTAGGCCTCGTCGGGCAGTTATGCGGTCGAGGCAATTTTACGATTCCTATCGGAGAATCGGTCTTTCATACAGCGATATGATACAAACTTTGCGACATGTTAGTCATTACCATTTTGTATGATTAACTGGTGCAAACACGTTCTTATGAATGATACTTTTAATCGTATAGTCGAGATAATCATCGGCGTTTAGATTAGTAGTTATCGTTAGATTAAAACATATACGAAAGGATTTCATGATTCTTCCGTAAATCGTAAAAAATAATTGTATAGCTAAGGTAACTGTGATGTCTAAGATAACCTTTATCGTTTACATGATTATTATGGAATTTATACGAAAATAATAAGTTTTACAATTTTGGTCGCATAATTCCAACGGAACTTCATAATGATACGAAACAAGATATGAGAGGTTCGAGACAAAGTCAGCTCGTCAACTGGCAAATTTAACACATGATGTTCAGATCGCCAACAGGCGAGCTAAACTGTTAATCCAGATCTCTAGTTGCCAAGCTGAACGTGTGTCATTCAGCTCGCCAACTAGCAAGCTGAGTGTGCGTTCAACGTACATGTCCTCATTTGTTTTGTAAACAACGTTCGGAGCCTGAAATATTTATCAGAAATTCTTGACTCACTCGTCGTTGTTCCGAAATGTATCCGTCGAGGTCTTTAGTTTTCCACGAACATTGGTTGTAAGCAAACCATCATGCCTCGTTAAAACCTCAGTGACAGGAAAACCCGATGGGACAAAACCTTCTCAACTAAGGACAAAAGAGTATATAGATGGTTGCCTAGTTGTTCAACGACTATTGTATGTTTCTTCCGAAATGTATTTCCGGAAGTATTGTGACTTTGGTTAACATGTTCCGTTGAGTGGGATCGCTCAGACGTTCACGTACTTCTCGTTCGTTGATTTTGAGTGTACCATTTTGGACCCCAACATGATTGTTGTCCGATTCTTCTGAAACATATTCTTTATGGTCTTTCGGAAGTATCGCATCTTTTTAATTTGATCAGGATGATTCGACTAGTGTGGTTTGATTTTTGGATTGTGCGATTACTATTTCAGTGACGGTTTTTAGACATCAATTTTTTCGTGACCGTTTTTGACCTTAACCATGCTAATGAATTTGTACAAACAAATGCACCTGCATAAGTTAAAAGGCAACTGCAGTTAAAAGATAAAGATGAGGAACAAGATGAAGTAGGGCAAGTGTTGAATGACAAGGAGCAAATACACAAAAAAGAATTAGAGGAGAATGATGAGGACCATCTAGAGGAAGGAGAGACGAATATGAATGAAGATGAACGATTAGAGGAAGAAGGTATGGATGTTAAGGAAAAATGATGATGAAGGAGAGAAGAAATTGAATGAAGATGAACTATTAGATGAAGAAGAACTAACATAATGAAGGAAGGAGAGAATGGGTTGAATAAAACAGATCAAGAGCAAAATGATGAGGACCAACAAGAGGATGTAGTGCACGCGCTGAATGAAAAGAATCAGTAAGAAGAGCATATTGATCAACCAAAACCAAAAAGACAACGAGGACTAACAAGGATGAGACATGTTGTTAAGGATCCAAATGTGCAATAAAGAGTTGAAGATTGGAGAAAGATAAGCCAAAAAAATTAAAATTTTCTTATGGTAATATGTTCAGGTGTTTGATTTACATATTAATTATTTATTTTTTAGCCTGAATGCAGGCAATGTTTGATCATGATGAAGATTTTCAAAAGGTTGTTGTTCTTAAGTAGATGGGATGTCTATAGAGGGAATCTAAATCACGTATGGTTAAAGAAATAAGAACTATAACAACTACTAACTAGCAGAGGATAATGACATGTAACTTTTTATATTGTAGGTTGTAAGTCAAAAATACAAGGAAAAAAGAGAAATCAGATTCCACACACTTGTAGTCACAAAGGAATGGTTAGATTAGTTGAACATATGGTAAATAAGTTAATAAATTACATGTTATAGACTATTAAAACTACTAGCATGCACTATACATTTTTATATTTTAATTAGAAGAAAGAAAGTGTAGACCCATCCATTGTGACAAGGCTAAAAGTATGGGTGAAGTCACACACCAAGAAAATTGGAACACCGGTTAATACAAATGCAACAGAAAAATTTGTAAGTGGTATTAATTTATGGAAATGGAGCATATATTCATTTCGTAATGGATAAATTAATTAAATTTTATAGAAGAAGGCGGCAGAGATAGTTGATCTTGGTAGTTAGTCAAGTTCAAAAAACCACAAGAAGATCAATTCTCTTAACTATTAGGAGCTGATAATCCTGGTAGGTTAAGAGCAATGGGTACAGAGATGAGTATGACTAAGTTTTCCTACTTACTAATAAGGAATAAGTATATGGAAGACATGCGAGAGAAGTAGATTAACTTGCTTCAAAAAGTGAATGAGTTGCAAGATGAGATTTCCAAAATGAAGACACGTGTTAGTTTTAAATTTTAACTATTTTGCAGTTAATTTAAATTTCATTGACGTTTTTTTTTTTTTTTGTAACAAAGACAAGAAGATGAAGTAGGGCGAACATCTGCTTCCAAAAGTAAGTGATCTACTTACTAGTATTAATTAATTGTATGTAAAGTTGACTCATAAATTTTGAATTTAATATTTTGTAATGTGTTACAAGGAAAATGCAGCCTAAGTGTACTGTCTTGGTTGATTGGTGTTATAATGGAATAATAGTTGTTGTGGGACGTTATATGTATTTTGATCTAGACCTCTACCCAAGTTTTTCACTATTGAACAAGTTTTTCAAGAAATGATTGCATGGCCTGATACAAAGTTTGTTATTTCATACATGAGGATCCAACAAGCAGAAAATATTAGCAATAGTTTACATTTGTGACAGATCCCTAACACAATTTCATTGAAGAAATGTAAACTATTGGAATGGAATACATCAGGATGTTGTGGCTGAAGGTCGTTGGAAGTGCAAAGATTTAAAGGCATAGTTAATGGACTACGACTTAGACTAAATGCAGTAAAGATATTTGTGGATATGGTCATAAAACCCACACACATTTCTATGGATACCTTCATTAGAAATAAAATACCTAATGTTTTCACAACTTTTGTTGTTTGGCCTATAAATAGAGTTGTCTTCAAAAACCCCACGGATATGACAGGTCAAAAATCCCCTGCTGATACAAACATAGATGCTTCAGGATCCAAAGCTCCAACTAAGAAATCTCCACCAAGTACAAAATCTCAAGAATCAAGTTCTAAATTTTCTATTCATAAATCTCCTCTAAAGAAACAGTACCAGTTCATCATCCATACCCTCTTAGAAGATCTCAAGTATAACATATTCATATCCTTTATTTTCATATGTGGCATGTACTATTGTTGATTAGTTAAATATTTTGATTTGTTAAGTTTAGAGCATCTTAATTATGTGTAGTATGCTAGTTTATCATGTTCATTGATCGTTAGTAGTATAATAAGGCAACACTTCAATGCCATTCTTGGATATGATATTTATGTGTGATTACTAGTTAGTATAATTAGGCACCTATCCTTCAGTTTTGTTATTTGCTTGCTCCTTTGATCCATTTTGGTATAGATTTATGTTTAAGCTCGTTTGTTTCCTATCTTAAAGCCTAGTTATAGGGTTAAAGTCTTTTGTTTTTATGCTTATTAATCTATAATGTAATGTGGTAGCTATGTGTTATGGGATTAAAGTTTCAGTCTGATTATTTTCTAAACATTACAGCGCACCACTCAGACCGAGAATGTAAAGAAAAATCAGAAGTGCACCACTCAAACTGAGGGTCCAAAGAAAAATCAGAAGTGCAAGCTGATGGACATTATTGAAAAGAAACGGGTTGTAGCTGAAGAACGTTGGGTTACAAACGATTTAGATAACAAAATTCATTTTGTTCCACTAGGTCCTATAGGAGTTAGAGTTTGAGTTGGTGTTGTTAAAATTATAGTGTCAAATTTTGGAGACCATATGATGAAATAGAGTTGTTGGAGGATGTCCTTGGATCATGCATTGATTGGCCTGAAAACAAAGTAATATTGTTGTGAACTTGGTAAATTTGCACCCTATGTCTGGGTTTTTTAGCACAAGACTTGAAAAGTTGTCTCAATATTATGTTTATGTTTGATAATAGTTGTGAAAAAACTTGTATGAATATTTTTTATGCGTTTATTGTAATTGCATTTTCGTACTAAAATCAAGTATTTAAATAAAGTATCAATAACATATAAAATGTGCCATCAAATGCATCGATTACAACAATGAATATATATTATAATATAAATAACTATTAAAAGCATAAATTAACAACACTAATATATAATAGCAAAACAATATTAACGTTATCATATAATAGCACAATAATATTAACGTCATCTTGAAAATTTACATAAATATTTATATTATTATTATCTTTTGAATCAACAGTGGGATCCGAACCAATTGAAGTGATTTTTGAAGATTTCCATCGCGAACAAGGAAGTTTTGGGCGATTACTAGGCAATTATTAGGCAATAATTAGGGTTTTTATAACATTTCATCTTTGGCTTTCACGGCAAGAAATCTCCACCGTATAGCTCGGCTGCAGTCGAACATGATGACATCGCATGAGGGCTCTCACTCTCCTGGTTCCATCGCGAAGATGACTTGGAACAAATCTAACACTGTTTCTATCGATCGTACACACTCTGTCCAGCCATCATTCTCTGTTGAACATGTCATAGCTTCTATTAAAGTTCTTCAACAGTTGATCTTCAATCTCAGCCTCTCTAGTCCTCATTTTTGGTGGGCTATTTCATTGGTGATGCTCTGCATATTGGCAAGGTTCACGCGACGGTTAATCGTTTGTGAAATCGTGATGGAAAATTGGCGAGAATTAATGTTCAATTTATTAAGTTGTATACAGTGTCATTTTGAGTTGAATCTGCAACATTGCGACGTAGTATTTTCCTTAAACTTCATTGGCATATCTCTGATATTTTGCTTGTTGTGCAGGATTGGGACCCCTCCAAGGCTCATGACAAACCGGCTCTTACCTTGATGCCGCTTTGGGTCGATTTTAAAAACGTTCCTGACAATCTCTTCTCTCATGCAGGCTTGCGATTTCTAGGTGACATTGTAGGTGTTTTTCAATGTTTACATCCGTCCATTGAGAGATGTATGTGTTTTGATGTTGCTCATGCCATGGTGGTCACTAATATGAATGAACTGCTCATCCAGAAGATTCATTCGGATGGAATTGAAGACCATGTGCTTGTCTCCTATCCTTGATTACCTATTAAGTGCACATCTTGTCACTCTTGGAGCCACAAAGGCCAAGATTGCAAAAAGAAAATTAGTGGACACTGTGAGAGCAGGATCTCCCTCACACCCGAATCGATTAGAATGTATGAACCGAA
>OVBE01002662.1:0-26191 GCA_900406425.1 Iberis pinnata
ATTCTCTGAAGTTTCACCAGTTTCAGTGATTGAGCAGCCAACTCCATTGCCATTGCTCAATTTTCTCTTCTTGCCAAGGATTTCAGCAGCTGCATTCATTGTTGTGCTATAGAAGGGATCTGCCATAGGCTCCATATTCCATTCAGAAGAAAACAGATTATTAACAGCCACTTGGTCAATAACATCCTGTTGGGGATGAGAATCATGAGCCAAATGTCCCAAGTCCTCCATCATTGCATTCACCTGATCTGCAACCTGGTCATGTGCCTGAGGTTGAGCCTCATGATCCTCTTCTGGATCCAATTCTTCAATCAGGATTCCTCCTTGACCCTGCTGAACTGGTGTACCACCATCCTCATCACTGCTGTCATCATCAGTTCCTATTACTATTCCTCCATTTTGAATTAAACAGGCTTCAGAGTCATGAGTAAGTCTACCACAGGAGACGCAAAAACCTCGAAGCCTCTCATACTTCAGGGAAAGCAGAGTGTTCTCACCAATTGAGAATTGGAAATTTTGGACAAATTTAAGAGGATCATCTATGTTCCAGTTTAGCCTTACACGAACATACTCCATTCGTGTACCATTTGTGGCATCAAAATCCACCTCAAGTAGAAGTCCCAGAGCGCTGCCTATTACAGTGATTACTTGGTGGTTGAGATACTGAAAGGGAATCCCTCTAATTTGAACCCAGAAGGGTATGAACTGAAGATCAAATGGCCCTACATCAGGTGTCCAACGAACAAGAACTAACATCCTATCATTGAAAGCCCATGGTCCCCTACGCAAAACGTTTTCCATAGAATCCTGTGACGGAAACATGAACTGAAATCTTCTTCCTTCAATAATTCGACCCCTCACCAGACCATTCAAACCCCAATTACGAGGCATTGAGGCGACAATAGCTCTTAGGTTTTGTTTACGAGGAATTAAAGGTCTACCAATAAGGCTAAACCTATTTTCAGCCATTGCTTCATCTAGAAGAGCAATGGGTAGAGCAATCGGAGGATCATTGATACCTAGATCAATCTCCTGATTTGCAAGACCAACATTTGTAGCCATCGAAAGTGATTTTGGGTATTTTTTAATTTGTTCTGATTTTTGGTAAATTAAAACGAAGTAATTGATAAAATCGAAGAGAAGGAGTGATGGATTGACCTGTGGTTTGATTGTTCTTAAATACCTGGTGATGAACAGCAGAGACAGTTGAAATCCATCACTCTTCGTGTGTGGAGGAGTGGAGATGTGCAATGAGTGAGAACTCCACGATCTGATCTTGAAGAAGAGACACCCATGATTGTCGGACTCCCATAATCGAAGATCACAGAGTCGAAATTTAAAGATCCGATGAAAATCCGACCAAAAATTGGTTGCCACCGGAAAAATCGCATTCGGTTTCGCCTTAACCGTCATCTTAAAAGTTGTACTCTCTTTAAAATTTCTTTTTAACCCTTGATCAATACACTTTATTTTTAATTTTTAAGATTTTTATTTTATTTTATCACTTTATAAATATTACTATCAAACCACTATACAGTCTATACAATATACCAAATGTGATTTTTCAATATAAACCGATATAAACCAAAAACAGAAAATATCCAAACCGAACAAAACGAAACAAAACCAAAGTAAATATAATTTTAATACGGTAGCAATTTTTATTAACAAAAAAAAATTAAACACAAACCGATTAATTACCAGATAGAAAACCCCTAATAGAAATCGAGAATTTCACTTAACATAAAACAAAACAAAAAAATCCTTAACCCATCATTTAAATTGCATCAGCTCCAAAATACCATTGTTACTGTTTTATACGCATAGGCAAGACATGGTTGAGCAAAACTTAACAATTATTAGTCTGAGTAAAGATTCAGTTGTTTAAGTAGCTAGTTTGTTGAAGGCTGCATGAACTCTCTCTTCTGTGAACGTTCTGTGGTTTTCATAGAAATCTAATATCTCCATTGCAATATTCTTCACCTAAAAAAGTACCAAATGTATCACTAAAATGTACCAAGGACAAGAAGAGCGTATATGCTATGCTTACTATGTTCATGTCCACTGAAAGTTCTTCAAACCATGTCCTTATGTCTTTCTCTTTGTATACAGAAGCAACGTAAATGCAAGCCAGTGTGATGAGGTAAGGAGGATGTATAAGGATTAGGTCCATTCTGTATGTGTCATTCACAAGACCCCTACAGACAGTTTCAAGAGATCAAAACTTTAATTCACTTCTTGATTGCAATATTGTATGTTAAAGCTTAAGTTTTGGATACTTACCAAGTTAAATGGGTCATACTTGTGTCATTAATTCCAGAATCTTGCAAGAACCTGGAAAGCAACCAAAAGAATTGCATAGTATTATAGTAGCAGAATAATTAATATCGAGACAAGTAAAGACTTACTCAGGCAGAGAACGGTAAGGGTGAAATACAACAAGATAGAAGTTTAATGCTTCTAAGACCTTCATCTCCATTTCAAGAATATCTTTGATCTCATATCTAAACTTTTCATCAGCATCTACAGAGCAGTAATAATCCAAATTTCACCAAAAAACTCTAAAAATTTATTGAATCAAACAGAAAAAGAAGAAAAGTTACATAGTTTTTTGATGTAGAAGACAAGAATTTTGGCATGTACAACACTCTCTTCAGCTTTACAAGCTAAATACAAGCAAGTTGGTGCAACAAGGCGAGGCTCGTATTCTGTCAAACTCTTTCTATCAACATATTACAACACAAATCAAATCAGAGATGCTAAACATATATGATAGTATATCCAATAATCAGAAACATACCTTGTGTAAACACGTCGCATATAGGTTACTGCAGTTGCAATAACTCTGAATCATTATCAAAAAAATCAATTAGCATTGTTCAATGTTCATTACATTCATATCATCGAAAAAGACTTCACCTTTGCCTAATCTTAATGTGTTGTGCGAGTTTTGATATATCTGAAACCACCAAAGAATCCATTAACAATTGAAACATCCAAAGCAGAACAAAAATCAGAAGACCTAAAACATACAATTAGACATATGAAGCTTAATGAGCCTGAAATCTTCAACAGAGATTCCTCTCTGTGCATCAAGAGGATGAATAACATTAACCTCTTCGGGGTCCTTAAGCTCTTTGCTGTATGAAGAAACCCAGGAATTAGGTAAAATGAAATTAGACCAAAGAGCGGAGATCTGTAGTATTGCTAGAAACTTACTAGTGCGTCGAAGTCCAGAAATTTGAAGCCATAGTTTTGATCCCAATTACAAAGATGGTTATCCTTTTGTTTTTCTTTTACGGAGAGACTCCAGGATCTCGTCGGAGAAGAAGTCCGTGAGAGAGACTTTGCTCTGAAACTAATAACCCTAACCTAAGTTAACCCAATGAATCGATTGAGGATTTTATTCTCAGTAGAAAACCGATTTTATGCAAAAGAACAAAGTTTTTACTTTTGAATGATGAGATTTTGAAGAAGAACAACAAGTAATTAGAAGGCCATTAATCGCAGAATGAATGGTCTCTGTGTGTGTGACGACGGATCACGAGGAAGAGGAGAGGAAGAAATATTAAAGGATAAGTGGGAAAATAAAATAAAATTGTGTATTTGGTTTAATGAATTGGTTTTTGATATTTGGTACATTCTATTAACCAACAAAACCATCGACTGTGTGTTAATAGTCACTTGAAGCCCTAAGACGACTGATTTCTTTTTTCTGACTCTCTTCTCCTCTTTCGAGTTCTTCTTCATTCAAGCTATCGACTTCTTCTTCTTCTCAAAGATCTGTAAGTCTTGTTCGTTCTTGTATCTTATGGTTCTTTGGTTTTGAGGTTTGGTGCACTAGGGTAATGCACGGAAGGTGTTTGATGATATGTCTGTGAGAATCTCGTATGTGTTAAAATTGTGTCACATAGTTTGTATGTGGAAGACTCTTAATGTATCGAAACCAGAAAAGTCTTCCTTAATCGGATCAATGTGACTATGAACAGGAAAAAAGCTTGCTTGAGAATTTTTGTTGATTCTTTCTGAGTAATGTGAGCTTATCAGTTTTGAGACTTTGCAGAAAGATTCGTGCTTACTCTAGTTTCGATGACAACGGAAACAAAAACGAAGAAAGGAACTCCACAAATTCTTAAAACAAACACAGCATTGAAACTTGTAAGATACTAAGATATGTCTTTACTTTGATTCATAGATTATATACATAAGTTCGGTTTGATCTTGAAGGTTTTGTGTTTATTCGTTTTTATTAAGGCTGAGAAGTGGGTTTCTAATATGTCAAAACCTGTAGAGATTGATCCTATTGAGACTGAGCAAGAAGCTCCTAGACCACACAGGTGAAAAAACTAAAAAGATTATATCTTATATTTACAAATCTAAAGCTGAATATTATTAATGTTGAATTGATGTATAGGTTGGGACTTGGTGCTAAAGTTTCGAAGCAAACAAAGCGTAGATTTTCAGATGATCCTCTTGATCAAAAACTACAAGCCAAGTTTGATGCAGGAAGAAGAAAACTTGCAAGATCTGTAGCAGAATCTGCTGATTATGATAGTGAAGATGATGATGATGAATCAGAAAGCAAAAGTCAAGCTTTTGGCAAGAAAAGGAAATAATACCGAGTATGCTTGAGTTTCTGAATGTATCTATAGTTGAATACACGACTTTGTATAATTTCTTTAATCCAATATCTTTTGAAAAGAAAGTAAATTTCTATAATTTCTGTTCATAGCAAGAATCTAATGCGACTCTAGTTTCTAGTCGAACACAACAAAAATGATACAAATATACATAAAAAGAAACGAGAATAGATATTGAAAAGCTTAAGGTGTAGTTGCAGGTTCTTGAAGAGCAAGAGGAATGGCTGGTCTCCAAGTTGTTCCTTCAGGACTATCCATTAAAGCGATTCCAACATTTGCCAAATCTTTCCTAATAGCATCAGACCTTTCGTATTCTTTATTTTTCCTTGCATCTGTTCTCTCTTGCATTCTCTGCAACACATGTTCCTCTTTCAGGCCGGCACGCTTTAGTGCCTTGGCCTTTAGCTGCTCAAGAGCCTGAAGATTGGAGGAAACAGAACAGTTTAATACAAAACCAAAGAGAAGAAACAAAAGGGCTTCAATCACCAAACACAAGCTGTACCTCTGAGTAACTTGTTGGCATAAGCCCTAAGATAGTAAGAACATCTCGGATTGTTGTCTCTAGACTCCTAAGTGACTCTTCTCTACTTGCTTGCTTTTTCCCCTGAAAATTGAAATCATAAATTTATAATCATATCACTAACCTATTTTGGAAACATTAAATAAGGTTTATGATCGTCAAAGCAGGCTCTATCAGTATGTTATATTTACCTTTCGGGTGTGAATAAGATCGTTGATAATTTTCAATGGTTCTGACATTGCAGCTAGAGTTGCAGGTGTGAGGAGATCATCAGACATCGAGGCAACAAATTCACTACGGAATGTGTTGATGCTTGTCAAAATGTCTGAAGGAACAGAACTACTGTCAAATGTCGAATCTTTCTCTCCTAAAACGCTTTCACAGTCGTGTAACGTCTGTCAATAACCAAAATGAAAATCTTCAAAGGACTAGTAGTGAAGAACATAATGTACTGAAGCATATTAGGCTAAAGAAACAAGATAGGTACTCTAGAGCGCAACGTTTCTACCAACTATTACCTGATAAATATAAAAAATGCGCTCCGAGGCACTCTCGAGGAGGTAATCGGAGTAATTGATAGGAGATCTATAGTGAGTTCCCATTAGAAATAGTCTTAGAGCAAGAGGATGATAAAGATCAATAACCTGCAATATTCACAAATACAAAATTTAGACATAAATGTCAGATATAAGAGGAAGAATGCAAAACTGATAGTGTTTTACCTGTCTGATTGTGAAGAAATTCCCCAAGGATTTCGACATTTTCTCCGAATCAACAGTGACAAAACCATTATGGATCCAATAACTGATATTGCTGGTATCACAAGCAGCACAACTTTGAGCAATTTCATTTTCATGATGAGGGAACACAAGATCCATTCCTCCACCATGTATGTCAAAACTATAACCTAGATAAGCTGCGCTCATGGCACTGCATTCTATGTGCCAACCGGGCCTTCCTCTTCCCCATGGACTCTCCCAAAACGGTTCTCCTTCTTTCGCAGCCTGCACAGAGAACCAAATGTCTTTTTAAGACTTGAATGAGAAAACTATGGTCATGTTCGTTTGTCTCTTGTTAGCGAACTAAACTGTAAGCATTTTAGACAACAGAAGGTGCTACTGGTCGCTATCACTGGCAAGAGGCAAAAGAACAGGACTCATATGAAATGTAGGGCTAAAATGCGTACTTTCCACAGAGCAAAATCGGCAGGATGTTTCTTCCTTGTGTCGATTGCAACTCTTTCACCTGCACGATTGTCTTCTAATTTCCGCCCTGACAATTTCCCGTATGTTGGAAATCTGTCTACTGAGAAGTATACATCTCCATCAACTTTGTAGGCATATCCATTATCAAGAATCTGAATTGGAAAATATCGCTTATAAATATATGTTTTAACAACATTGAGAAACCAAGTGAAGAACTTAGAGCCAAAACCTGCTTGATCAGGTCAATGATTTGAGGTATATGATCTGAGACACGTGGTTGAACAGAAGGATCTAAACATTGAAGCTGTTTCATATCTCGATTAAATTCATCACAGAATCTTCTGCTTAAACTGATTGGATCTTCCCCTAATTCATTAGCTCGAGCAATTATCTACAAACCTTTAAAAGTTAGCTCTAATGTCATTGCAATAAACAGTTTCTTAGAGATCATTTATCTCACCTTGTCATCCACATCAGTGAAATTTCGAACATAAGAAACTTCATATCCTAAATGCTTAAGGTACCTACCTAATTCCCAATCCAAAAATCAAAAATTAAAAATCAAAACTTTTCTCAGAAAATTTAGAAGCTTATTGACTTTTCTCGGAAGTTGATACCTTAAGAGAACATCGAAGGTTACATAGACACGTGCGTGTCCAATGTGGCTGAAATCGTAGGCAGTAACACCACAAACGTACATTCCAACTTTACCCTCTACCTTGGGCTTGAACACCTCCTTCTTCCTACTCATCGTATTGTGCAACCAAAGCTCCTTTCCTCCATCGTTATTGGATGATGATGACAGAACCGTGAAACAGCGACGGCGTTGAGTTACCTTTCCGGTTTGGAATCTGATACGAGAAGAGATTTGGGAGTAAGGGAATCGATTTTGAGTAAAAGGTCTACATGATTTGAAGAGATTGAGAATAGAAGAAGCCATTGGTGGAAGTTAAACTTTTTTCTGAAGAAGATGAAGAAATTGGATAGAAAAAGCGGCGAGAGATGGCTGAAAGTGAAAGGCCTCTGCATCAAAATCCGAACCGAACCAAACCGGAAAAAATCGTACCGTACCGAATTGAACCAAACCGAAGTGTGTTGCCTATCGTCGAAAATCGAAATTTGATAAATCCTAGTCAATTGGAAGCGGAAGCCCTAAGACGATTGATTTCTTTCTTCTTCTCTTTTGAGTACTTCTTCAAGCCATCGACTTCTTCTTTTGTAAAACTATTGAGTGCAAAATCCTTGTTATTACGTAGATATGGTGTTTGGACAAGTAGTGATAGGTCCTCCTGGATCAGGCAAAACCACTTACTGCAATGGCATGTCTCAATTCCTCTCTCTAATCGGCAGGTCTCATGTTTCCCTCTCTGTAGCTTTTTAGAAGTCACAAAGTTTCAAACTTTTAGTTTATATAAGTGTTAAATTCAAGAATTTTGAATTATCCGACTTTACTTTGTGCAGGAAGGTTGCTATTGTTAATCTGGATCCTGCAAACGATGCACTACCGTATCCTTTTTATACCACATTATGAAATTGATGAATGGACATTGAATAGTTTCAAGTGTGAATTGTTTCTTGACATTGAAACTTTAGGTATGAGTGTGCTGTGAATATAGAAGAATTGATTAAGTTAGAAGCTGTTATGGCGGAACACTCGCTTGGTCCTAATGGAGGTGACATTTTCTATCTTACTTCTCCTCTTTCTTCTTAATGTTATCTTTTGATTGAATTTAACTACAAAGTTTCATTTGGAACAAACAGGTCTTGTATATTGTATGGAATATTTGGAGCAAAACATTGACTGGCTTGAATCTAAATTAAAGCCTCTTCTAAAGGGTTAGCAACAATGATGAATGAATCTCTTCTTTTTATAATGTCTCTTTCGTGAAAGTAATAAGCTTTGAAACATTTGCAGACCATTATGTGCTATTTGATTTTCCTGGCCAAGTGGAACTCTTCTTCCTTCATAACAGTACCAAGAATGTTATCACGAAGCTGATTAAATCATTGAACCTTAGAGTATGTGTGATTTGTTTCTTCTTCACCAACTTGCTAAGAGTCTGTATATCTGATGAGGTTTATATTTTGTTGTGCAGTTAACTGCTGTGCAACTAATTGATGCACATCTATGTAGTGACCCCGGTAACTATGTAAGCGCGTTGCTTCTCTCTTTATCCACAATGCTTCATATGGAACTCCCACATGTCAATGTCTTATCTAAAATCGATCTAATTGGAAACTACGGGAAGCTAGGTATGTCTAGTCTTAAAGATCGATTCAAAATGTCATTATATGGAACTCACTCACTCACTCACTATCGTATCTATGTTTGTTCATGTAGCTTTTAACTTAGATTTCTATACGGATGTTCAAGACTTGTCATACTTAGAGAACCATCTTGGTCAAGATCCTCGCTCTGCTAAGTACAGGTTGATATAAACATTAAGTGAATAATACAGATGGACGGTCTTAACTTTTAAAATCTCATGAGGTCGATGGTTCTTATTTTGCAGAAAACTAACAAAAGAGCTATGTAGTGTGATTGAAGATTACAGTCTTGTTAATTTTACAACCTTGGATATTCAGGTTAGCTATTTCTCTCTGTCTCTCTACAAACATCTTTTTCACTGTTTAAGCAGCTTTGTATATATGTAATCAGGATAGAGAAAGTGTTGGGAATCTGGTAAAGCTCATTGACAAGAGCAACGGATACATATTTTCAGGAATTGATGCAAGCGTAGTTGAATACAGCAAGATTGCAATTGGTCAAACTGATTGGGATTATAACAGATATCCTTTTTTTATTTTGATCTCTAACCATTGTTTCCTATCAAATGCTCTGATTTTAATTTTGTGTATACAACAAAAGTGTTGGTTTCTTTAACGACAGTTTTCACAGTTGCAGCAGTGCAAGAGAAGTACATGAAGGATGAGGAAACACAAGACTGATGATGAATAGAGAAAGTAGAAGAATCAATGATGAATTGGACTAAAATCTCTCTAAACTAAACAATGTAACGCTTGTATGAACTGTTTTTATATATTTTTTTGGGTTTGATTTAAGTCCAAAAGAATGTTAACTAGACAACTTACTGGTTTGGTTCAAGAAAACTTGCTAATTTGGAGACTAAGTAAATGGTTATAAGTTAAAAACAGATATTTCATGGAATGTCACATCTGATTGAGCAGCTCAATAGAATTGAATTTCGATGAAAATAATATAGAGATAGACCACTAACCACTTTACTATTCTAATTTGCCTGCGTGTGCATAAATCATAATCATTGATTATTATTGTTTCGATTTCAGATAGGCACGTTTTTATGAAGTTAACATCTTTTTTGGTGTGGTCTCAATCAAATAATATGAAGTACGAACCGAGTAATGTACATGTTTGATGTGTTCGTAGGGACCATCCATACATTTTAAAGGTCTACACAATATATTTCTTTTAAAAATGTATGTTAATATTTCATTTTACAATTAACTACATTATTAGATTTCAATAATTTTGTTGGACTTCGATTAAGGTTTTTTGAAAAAACCACTCACCGAAATGTTCCCCTAAATGATCCATATTTACACTATCATTATAATTGATGTTTTTTTTTAAAAAAAAACATTATTTCAAATTAATTGATATTTTGTGTTTCCATGCAAGAACTTAAAGTTATATATTATTTATATTATACATAATAATTTTCAATTGTTTAAATTATCTATAGTTAGTATTGCTTTTATAGAAAATAAATAAATTAAATGATGTTTTTGTGTTTTATTAAACTGCCTGCAAAAACTTCAAACATTAGTTATTTTAATACAGAGAAAGTATCTCATAATCACTTAAATTTTGGAATAAAACATGTGTAAAAAAAAACAAAAACAAAAAGCTGATATCTAGATTTATTTATTTCGATCACAAGACTCTTTCAAGTCTTTACAAAAAAAAAAAGAAAAACAGAAAATGAAACTCAAAACTGGGAAAAATCAGAAAATTCATCGATTCTACGACTAGTAGTGAAAAGCTCAAACCAAAACTCCATATCATCATTATTATAACTATATCCCTTACTATTCCTATCTATCAATCCTTCACAATCCTCTATCTTCTCCTCTTCATTAATGTCCAACCAAAAACTCTCATCAACCAAGGCAGATATATCCTCGTACGACGACATCATATCGTTCTTGTTTGATATATCAGATGTTGTTGTTATACTACTATTAGACAAGTCATGTTGCAAAGAGGTTGTGTCGACAATTACAGATTCTTTGTCTTCCTTAATATCTTTGTTGTCTCCGCCATTATTTAGACTTTTGTTGAGTCTTTTCTTCAAGTGAGTGTGCCAAACGTTTTTTATTTCGTTGTCGGTTCTTCCTGGCAATTTTGCAGCAATCGCAGACCATCTATATTATTAACAAACAAACAAGAACTGTTAGTAAAGTGTCTTACATTACATATAATACTAACACACTATGGATTATTTTAATTTTTTGTTTGTTTGTTCAAATCACACTATGGATTTCATCAATTTATTACTTTAATATACTACAGCGGAAAACATGGAGATACAAGAAACCAACGAAAATAAAACATTACTAAAATACAACTAATCACGGGTAGGAATCTAAGCCTCACGGCATTAAATTAGTATTATGTTTGCAAACTGGAAAATAAAACATTTATAAATTTAGATTAATGGGTAATCACTTTAACTAAACCGAACGTATATATTTTGCAAAGGAAAAAGAAATAAAAATAAAAAATTTCAGCCCAAAGAACAATTTGATTTTAGATCCTCCTTAAGAAAATACAACTAATCTGAATAGTCTCCCTTCAAAAAAAAAAAAAAAGAAGAAAAAAAAGACAAACCTGTTTCCTAAGACTTCATGTAGATTGATGATAGTTTGTTCTTCTTGAGGAGTGAAATTGCCACGTTTAATATCTGGTCTCAAATAATTGATCCAACGAAGTCTACAACTTTTTCCACATCTAAGTAAACCTATACAAACTCCACCATAATTGCTTATGAACAACTATTTTTAGAGAAACAAATATACAAAATGAAGAAATTATAGAGAAAAAATAAAAATCACCAGCGTGTTTGGGAAGAGCTCGCCAATTAGAATGACCATAAAGATGAATATAATTAATCAAGATTTGATCTTCTTCAGGAGTCCATGGTCCTCTCTTCATCCCCATTTTCTCACAACATGGTGCTCTTCCCATTTTCTCAAGATATTTATATTAAAGAAATGTTGATTGCCAATGGAAGTAAAATGATTAGTTGGAGGGTTATAATGGAGTTTATGAGAGCTGAAGAAGCCAAATACTTGAACAATATATGCGATGTAGACGTTAATATATCGTGCAATCATATATATATATATATATATATACACCTTTTATTATATAATTATAAATTACAATGCAGCCGTGGGACAACTTCAAGTTGGAATTTTCTCATATTTTTGTTTCACTCAGTCCAAAGTTGTCGACTTTTGTTTCCTTTATCTTTTTCTAATGTATTTAATCTATTTTAATGAAGTTGATTGCATGATATGGTATGAATGATGATTACTATTCATTGAGAGATTATACTTATATATATACAAATCTAGCTAAACATAGGGAAGATACATGAAATAATGAGCTAATCAATCATATAACTGTAATATAGTACTGTTTCTTCATCTAATACGTCCTTTTCAAGATAAATTGACAAGACCAATATTGACACATAAAAACTGGAACCGTTGTTTTGGAAGCGGTTTAGTCAATTTATCGGCTAATTAATCCGTGAAAAGAATATAACTTGCTTCTATATGGCTCCAAAAAAATGTAGTTTAACACAAAATGTTATATTCGAGAGCGAAATACCAATATTGTTATGGAGTAAATTTGGACACAAAATTTTGTATGTTTATAAAAAGGCGGGCCTCGTAGACTCCTCTATCACAAAATATATATTTAGTGGATTTTTGTTTGCTAGTTGGCGGATTTATCTCGTACTGCTAATTTTTTAATTTTTTTTTAAAATCATATATAATATATGTATTCAATCAATTATAATATACCAAATAGGTAATAATACTAAATATGTAGAGAATTAAAATATTTATAAAACTATTTACTAGTTTCAATATATATATATATTTATATTTATATAGTCTATGTACAAATAAATTGCTATAGCCGATATATTAAACTGAAAATATGAGCTGGCACAGGTTTGGATCTAAATAATCTATTAATTTTTTTTCGGATTTTATGGAACAATTATGGGCAAACCTAGCTTACTATGAGGGGGTGCACATGCACCCTTTTCATTTTGTAAAATATTTAGTGAATTATGGATGAGGCGTCTACTCAATTTAAAATTTTCTATTAGATTCTTAGTATTATGTACCCATTGAATTTAACTTATGTATTCGCCATTGGGATCAATCCAACATAAATAAATAAAATTTGAATATGATAAGAGGCAAACTGTAGCCCGTGAACCAAACCCATGGCCGGGATGGCCAGATCAGAACATGAAAGTCGGAATCAAATAAGTTAAATCCGTATGTTGGAATTTTTTTTGGATAAATGCTAAGAAAAGCAAACCAGCCCGAGAATAATGCTACGTATTTGCATTGTTCCTTAACCGGTTCGAGAAAGTATGCACCATTTGATTGAGTTTCCAGTCTTGTCTATTTTTTATTAATTTTTATAATTAATAAATAAATAGGCATTGACTCCTCAAACACATGTAATGTATACTGGTGGAATTTCGAGAATTGTCACTAATGTCTAATACGGGCTGGGTGTAGTTGAGTACTGGACCGATTGGGTTGGATGGACCGAATGATGCTAGAACCCCCTTAGACCATGCATGGCCAACATGGTTGGGATGCTTGACAAGCATATTTAGTCCCATTTGGGAAGATCGATCAAGAAATATCGAAGATCAGATCACAGCTTAGATCATATCAAGTGGGAATCCGATTGTTTGGGCTAGTTAGTCCGGGATTGAGCTAAGCCATGCGACTGAGATGAAAGGGATGCTGAAATCTGAGTTAAATAAGCTACTCCGAGAAACCCGGGACTTGGTCGATGGTTGGTAAAGTTGGTCGGGTGGTTGGTGAAGTTGGTAGCATGGTTGGTGGGAAGTTGGTGAATACCGGTCGGATTCGGACAAGATGGTCGAATTCAGACAGAACGGTTATGACTGCCGTGTTCAGACAAGGCGATTATGCTTGTCGGATATATGTGTAAGGTAACGCGCGGGGGAGCGGTTACTAGCTTGATTGATGCGCAAATTCGTGGGCAGTTATGCGAAAATATGCGCATGAGTGGTTGAATAGTGCAAACCGTGGATCAGTGAGCTGACGTGTTCTAAATGGATGGTTGAGAAGCGGTTGGTTCGACTGAAAACCGCTACTTTGCCTATAAATAGTAAATGATCGGCTCATTTCGTCTCTTTACACGAGATAATCATCCTTGAGAGAAAAATTCACCGTAGAGAGAGAGAAAGTCGAGAAATTGTGCGATCAGACCGTGGGAAGTGCGAAGTAGTGAAGAATCAGTCAGTCAATATGCCGATTAAATCTCATGAACCAAAGAATTCAGTCATAATCGTCCAAATTTCTAAGGTGAATGCGAGTTACTGAATTGTAGACTTTCTTTGTGATTGTCTATGGCCATGAGAGCCGATTCATTGTTTTAAAGCCTTCATGGCTAAGTATGCATGATCCAGATGTATAACAACTGGATCATGAACTATTAAGGAAATGATGCTGAGAAAAACTAACTAAAATGGTTGTGTAATGCTAAAAAGTACTGAAATGGCTTAAGAGACGAACTGTTAAAGCGTACTAGACTAGTTTAGTGATTGATCTGGGTGAATCCATATGGTCAGGACAGTCTAGTCGGACTGTGGGTTAGACCGGTGATGCATCTGGATGAATCCGGATGATCAGGACAGTCTAATCAAACTGTTAAGTAAAACTGAGTTAAAACTGTGATGAAAGTTCTAAGGGAACGAATATGTACTGTTGGCTAAGAGTTGCAGATTAAAACTGTACTCACTAAGAAATAGCATTGCTTATGCCTCATTTGTGGTCGTAGGTGATGCTAAGGAGTGAGACAGCTCACAGAATCAGGGCAAAGGAAAGGGAAGGATGGTGGATTGTACATACTGTTTGGGTAGAATAACTTAAGAGTTAATGCTAATAGCTTATAAGCAAACTGAAAATTGTATCCAACTCGCTATTTTATCTTGATGAATGCATGTTTTTATGTTGAGACAACTGAAAGAAATCAAAATATGCATGAAATTTGAATATGTATAGAAAGAACTTGAAAAAATGAAAAAGGTTAAAAATCGGCTAAGTAAAAACGAACCTCTATAGTATGTCACTGCTTGGATTATCCAGGTAGTGAGCCGGGCCAGTTAGGAAAATTAGGATGGGGTGTTGCAAATTGGTATTAGATTAATTACGTTTCTAGGATTGTTGGGTTTTTGGGTTCAAATCCATCATTCCTGTTGCCTTGACCGCGGTAAGAATTCTCACTGCCAAATTGTGATAGAGAAAGTTGGTCATATGGCTATCTTACGAATAAAATATGTTTACAGATGGCAAGAAGTAATTGTGGTAAGAGGCAAGCTACTGCCATAGATTAGAACTCTGCAAATCATCTGGAGAATTCGGGGAACACTGAGGGAAATGTGAATGCTGGGGGTAATGCAAATGCTCCTGGTGGTGCGAATGTTGGAGCTGGTGGTGCACCAGTGGGTCTTAAGACCATGTTGATGATGCTAGCACAAGTGCTAGAGCGTTTACTGGGAGTTGGTGGTGCGGGTCCAGTTAGATGAAACCCGCCAGATGTTGAACAACCCCTTGCTGGAGGAGTTGAGAATTGGTTTGTACTAGTTGAAAAAGTAGTTCCAGCTGGGAATGGTCCTTCATATCTGAATATGATGGATCACATGCTGAAACTAGGCACCAAGTTCTTCTATGGAGGAACAAATCCGATAAAAGCGGATATGTGGGTGTCTAGGATGGATAAGAACTTTGTATCCGTTCGTTGTCTAGATGGGTTCAAGAGGGATATTGCGGTGCATTACTTAGAGGGAGATGCATGTCTGGTGGTTGGGTGCTTCAGCAAGAAGGCACATCAACACCTGGGATAAGTTTGTGGAGAAGTTCAGGGAGAAGTACTTTCCACAAGAAGCATTTGATCGTTTGGAAGGTGCATTCCTAGAGTTGCACCAAGACACAAAGAGTGTGCGAGAGTATACAGCGGAGTTTAACCGTCTAAGGAAGTATGATGGGCATGAACTAGATGATAGAAAGGTCCAAGTTTGTAGTTTCATGAGGAGACTAAGGATTGAGATCAAGAACTGTTGCATGGTTTGCAACTACTCATCGTTGGGAAGTTGGTTGAGAAAGTTGCGATGCTTGAAGCTAGGATGGTTGAGTAAGCAAAGATGATGGGTAAAGAAGTGACCATGGTGCATGGTCCAATGGTTAACAACTCTGGAAATAAAATGAGGAAGTTCGATAAGTCTAGTGGATCGGGAAAGAAACCACAATGTCCTAAGTGTGGGAAGAATCACTTTGGTGAATGTTGAGTTGGATCTAGGGTGTGTTATAGGTGTGGAAGCTTGAACCATCAAGTCTGAGACTACCTAAAAAAGGATCCTAAGACAACTGGTCAGAACAATGAGAATACTCCAAAAGTGTGCTATTATTGTGGAGAAGTGGGACATATCGAACCGAATTATCCTAAGTTGGTGCAGCAGAATGGGAAACCGGCAAATGAAGGTCTTCCACCACCACCAAAGAGGCAATCCAGAATGGGTGATGGATCGGTTGAGGGAACACAAGATGTATGCTAAGTTGAGCAAATGCAGTTTTTGGCAGAGGGAGATTAGGCTTTTTGGGCCATGTCATTTCTGATAAGGGAGTATCAGTAGACCCAGAAAAGATCAAGGCCTTCCAGGACTGGCCGAGACCTCAGAACGCCTCGGAAATCGTAAGTTTCTTGGGTCTAGCTGGATACTATAGACGAATTGTCAAAGGCTTTGCCAGCATGGCTCAACCAATGACTAAGTTAACCGGGAAGGATATTCAATTCTTTTGGACAAATGAATGTGAAAGAAGCTTCAGGAAGCTTAAGGAGATGTTGACAAGCACTCTAGTATTAGCATTGCCAATACCAGATGAGCGATTCTCGGGTTTATACTAATGCATCACGAATTGGCTGTAAGCAGAGATCGATTAATTTCTATAGAGATCAATCATTCTCCTTTTCAGGTAAGTTCTGACATTTACTTTGAACTCAGGTTTTTGTTAATTTCCCTTAGTCTGGTCTTATTCCTTCTCTTGGATTTATTTTCACACGGGACGATGTGAAGTAAGTTTGGGGGAGGGTGTATTGCTACTAACCATGTTTTGTGTCTTTTTGGATGTTTCGTCATTTTGATGAAAATTTGCAAAAATTTTCGTTTTGATTTAGTCGAGTCTAGTCGAATCGAAGGAACAATGACCAGAATCTGTGATGATTATTAGCCTAGTGTGAGTTTAGTATTGATTTATATTTGATTACTGACATAGATTAACTGATGCGTTTAGGATTGGAACCCCATTGACTGATTGATATGCTTTGAAAGTTCTGATGTTTTGGATTGTTGATGATTTTATGCTATATCTACTTTGTTATGACTTAAATTGACCTTAAATTCTCTTATATATGGTGTTGGAATACTTTGAGCTAGGTATTTTTGTCTTCAGCCCTCTATAAACCAAGATTTCTTTCAGTACGATTTTGATCCCCTTCTCCTTCCCTTCAATAAAAAAACCGCAAAAGAAAAAAAGAAGAAAAAAGAAGAAAGCAAAAGCAAATCTTAGTAAAGCAGACAGAAAAAATGAATGAAGTGAGAAAAGGAGAAGAAAGGGACGGGATATGAAGTAGCTCGATGCTCGAATTGGTATGGGATCCTGAATGACGGATACTCTAGTACGTAGATCGATGCCCCATAGGTAAAAATGCACTTATTTGTACTTAAATGAATTTAGAGAGCTAGTTGAAATGATTTGTTGGTTTGATTGATTTGGGATTTAGAGTAGGAAGCATGTTTTTAAGTTAGGTGGCGGTAAACGGTCTATTTGCAATGGTTGTCTAGGATTAGTTTCTATTGGTTTTTGATGTCTGAACTTGGGGTTGCTGAGATTGTAAGAGTTCCTGTATGGTCTGGTTTCAAACCTCTTCTCTAGATATGGTTTTTGCTTTACTTGAGGACAAGCAAAGATCTAAATTTTGGGAAGTTGATATCACTCGGTTTTAATGCTTTATAGTGGGTATTTATACTTGCTATTTAGCATTATCCGAGTGTTTTCCTTGTATTTTTGGTATATTTTCAGGTTTTTAGGTGTTCAGGACGTTTTTGATGCAAATTGGCATATGCAGATGCAGAATCCGGCATAAAGGTCAGAAGTTTATCAATGTTTTAAGATGTTACCGTGGATGGATTGAGCGTAAATTTTGATACAAGATAGCCACATAAGTTGGGTTTCATATGGAAGTTGTCTGAAGTCAATCTATTGGTTCAATCAATAGTTATGACGATTTTACTGAAGACTAGTCAAGTTGTCTCGCAGAAGAAGTATGCGCAGAAGGTGAAAAAGAAATCGATCCATCCAAAAAGGGATAGATCAATCCAAACTCCTGGAAACTTACGTAAAAAGTGATTGATCGATCCCTAAAGAGAACAATCGATCCATGCACCCGAGAATTACTAAAATCTTCCAAAATTACAATTATGCCTTCAAGACTTATCAAGATGTTTTTCTTATTGGTTTTAGTTTATTTTTAATTTTATTTTTTAACACTATAAAAGCCTTAGGCTTAAGTTTATTTTATTTTTATCCATCGCTTATTTTATTTTCTCAGAGCTTTTACTTAGAGACGAGATATGAACCTTTGTTATTTGGAGACGATTTCTAAACTCTGTCTTTTATTTTATTGATTTGGTTTTTGAATATGTGTTCTTCTTGTATTATGATTTGTGTTTAATTTTTAATGTTTGAGTAGTTCACTAGTTAGGTTTTAGGGTTTTCCAAGAAAATTAAGTTTGATTGTTAGGTTTATCATAAGGGGATAACAATTGTAAGGTTTTCAGTTTAGACTTGTTATTAATGCATAAATTAAATTGGCTATCTAGTTCATTGATTTTAGATTGATAAACACAAAGGGATTTGGTTTAGAGATCTGACCTAGTTTAGATGAGTAAGTGCCTTTGCTTGTAGGAGTATTGTCTTGGAGGCTTATGAACATATCAAATCTGAATTATAATGCATTTTTGAATCATCTAAATACGACGAGAGTTTGTCTTTAGTGATTTAAACATAAGGATCTAATACTTCTGGAGAAGATTACTCTATTGTTGTCTTTTAAGTTGAGAACTATTTATAAAGAAAATCCTACATGGAAACCTTGAATTTTAACCTGAATACATGTGGAATTCTCTATGGCCTAGCGCTTTCGTTATTTGCTTTAAAACCATTTTCTTTATTGTTGTTGCCATATTCTAATCACAACCACTATTTTATATGTTCTTAGCTTAATTCGATTTTAAACAGAGAGTCGTACATTTTTGGTCTCTGTAGATCCGATCCCTCATATACTAACTACTGCGTTTGCTGTGCACTTGCACTGAATATATTTGGGTTAAAACCCGAGTGTATCAAAAGGAAGGATGATGGATTGTACATACTGTTTGGGTAGAATAGTTTATGAGTTAATGCGAATTGTAATAGCTTATAAGCAAACTGGCAATTGTATTGAACTTGCTATTTTATCTTGATGAATGTATGTTTTTAAGTTAAGACAACTGAAAGAAATCGAAATATGCATGAAATTTGATTAAGTATAGAAAGAACTTGAAAGAAAAAAAATGCTAAAAATAGGTTAAGTAAAAATGAACCTCTATAATATATCACTGTTTGGATTATCCATACAGTGAACCGAGCGAATTGAAAAAATGAGGACGGAATCTTGCACAAACCCTTACATCTAGTAATATATATGTTTATGCGTACACATATTCTGTTCACACATGGTAAAATTACTTTGACGAGTTGAGTGAAAAAAATGAAGCTATATAAATAACAAAAAATATTAGAGGAAACCTTTCAAATTATAAATGTAAAGAAAGTCAAAGAATGAGGCTCTTAGTGCTCAATTACAATAATCATATCAAACTTTTAATTTCAATTAAACTTGTTGAATTACCTACAAGTCAATAAGAAATGTAAAAAGTTCCATATTACTTAATAAACACAAAAGTTTCATATTCTTTCTATGCGCATATTAGACACAATTCTTTCTAATTGTAAATAATACATCTATGATTATTTGATTAATGAGAAAATAAGCACGTAAAGCCAAGACAGCCGTGACATCACGATGGAAGGAAAATTGTAGACATCGAAATAGGTTAGGTAAAGGGGTTCCTCTTTACTAACATGATTTTTAAGATCATGTTAACAAACAAACAAAAATGATTTAGTGACTTCTCCTCTTGTTTCTTATTTCCCCTCTTTTTTTTATATTAATATATTAAATATGTCTAGGTATCTACATATGGTCATATGAACCTTATATTTGGATAAAAAATAATAATCTGTATTTACTTTGTAAACAAAATTTGTAAAATGTTATCTACCGAGTGTTCTTTTGAAAAATATGTTTCTTACCTAGTCGGATCCGAACACATTGGTACGAAACATTTTAATAAAACCTCTGATTTGTGAAATTTCAACTACAAATATTAGAAATGTTGGTAATTTATTTTTATTGTATAAGTTTCAAAAATGTGAGCGTGTCTAGATTTTTTTTCTTTTGTCAGCAATTATATATTAACTTAGATTAAAAGTTTTACAACATATATAGCTTAATTTTTGTGTTTGAGCTTGAATAGCTAAATGATCTATATTTGCCAAAAGATGCCTTGGACTATGATCAAAAGACGAGATAGTACAAGAGTTAGCTAAAGTTATAATATCTTGGAGTAGAATGGTGGAGCCTTTTTGCCAAATTTGAGTTGATGTCGAACCATTATAGAAACGCTGAAGAAGAGACATGAAGCCCTTACAATCGTTATGAACTTTGAAAGATTGATAACCAATATATTGCATTTGTCTAATAGCTTCACGTAATGCTGTTGCTTCTGCATCAAAGGGGGATGCAACAGGAGGCATGGAGGAGTAACCATATGCAACTAAATTCCCTTGTTGAGCCAGCATCCAAGAAATACCAATTGGGGCCTGAATTCCCACCCAAGAAGCACCTGTAGATAAAACAAAAGGATAAGAAAGAGTAAAAGTCTCAGAAGATGATATTGGAGGTTCACTTGAGGCAGTCCCCTGTGAGACATGGGAGGTCTGATGGAGGTTTGTCCATTGAAGATAGTATGCAAGAGCTTTGTTGATAATCTCTGGAATGTGCCATTGAAGTCCTTTAAAGCACAAGTCATTTTTAGCCTTCCAAATCCTCCATAGAAGATATGCTGAGAAATTCTTTGATTCCCCTGCAGAGGGAGCAGAGTGGTCTATAACTTTTTGTAGGTTGTGAATAAGATCCTCTGTGAAAAGGTTTCGAGGAACATCTACCAAAGGAGCTAGAGCCATATTTCCCTTGTAACACGACATCTAAAGAACAGATGATTAAGAGATTTTGAATCTTCACCACAAAACTGACAAGTTGTATCCAGCCTAATACTTATCCTCTGCAATTTTGTCCCAACTGCTAAACCTTTATGTGCCATCCTCCAAAGAAAGTGTTGAAGCTTAGGTTGGATAACAAGCTGCCATATACTCTTAGAAACACCTACAAATTCTGGTAGAATGGAGGTTGTGGTACCTGAAACAGTTGATTCTAAAGCCACTGCAACATGATATACTGTTCTGACATTATACTCACATGAGCTTGAGTGTTCCCACATTGGCTTATCTTCCATACCAGGTAATGATGGTCTCATTGATTGCAGGAGCAAGGCATCTTGTGGGTGTAAATGTGCTGCCACCTTTTGCTGACACAGTCAATCCCATTTGAATTAAGTAGTTCCGTAACTGTTGCAGTTTCACTTAAACCAGAATCAAAAGGGAATGCATGGGAGTAAGTGCCATATTTCAGTAACCACCTATCTTTCCATAACTGTATTTTGCTGCCATTGTCCAAGTCCCAGAAGATATTATGCCTCAGAAATTGAATCCCTCTATGAATGCTTCTCCATGCATAACTAGGTCTACTTCTGATCTCAGAATCAAGTAAGGAAGAGTTTGGAAAGTATTTTGATTGGTATACCTTAGACAGCAGGAAATCATGAGCAGTAAGCATCTCCACTCTTGTTTACCCACTAGAGCAAGATTGAAAGCATCCAAATCTTTGGAGCCTAAACCATTATTAGCTTTACCCTTTGTAACTTTTTTCCAGGAGATCCAGTTAGTCTTTACTTTTTCTGCACATGAACTCGACCTGAAGTTTCTCATGAGAGTTGTTAACTTTTTCAGCAAAGAAACTGGCAAGACGAAACAAGACATTAAATAAGAAGGAATACCCTGAATTACAGCCTTCAAAAGTATTTCTTTCCCAACACCTGAAAGGAATCTAGTTGACCAATGACTAAATTTTATTTTAAGTCGTTGAATAATAGATGAGAAAACATCTTATTCATTACGGCCTACTAGTTCAGGCATACCCAAATACCTCTCAAAACCTCCTGACCTAGTAACTTGGGTAATAGTGTGGAACATATGCATAATGTTCACAAGATGACTGAATATGATTAAATATTTGTGAAAGTTCACCATCTGACTTGAAACTCTACCATAAATCTGAAGTTTTTCTTTAAGGATCCTGCAGTCCCTTTCATCACCCTTAGAGAAGATTAAACAATCATATGCAAAGAGTAAATGAGACACTATTGGGCCACCCCTACTAGCTTTGAATCCTTGCATATGCTTCCTTGTAATCAAATCTTGCAACAAATGAGAGAGGCCTTCAGATATGATTAAATACAGATATATAGGGGGATAGGGGGTCTCCCTTTCTTATGCCATTTGAAGGTTTAATGTTACCATATGGAATGCCATTTATCAAGACTAGAAAAGAAGGTGATGAAATGCATTGATAAACCCAGTTACACCAAATTTCACTAATCCCCAATTTATGCAACATAAACATCAGAAAAGACCACTGAACCTTGTCAAAGTCCTTAGAAATGTCAAGCTTTAGGGCCATGAAGGGGAATTTTCTTTTTCTGGTGGTTAAAGAATGAAGAAGCTCCTAAGAAATTAATATATTATTTGTTATTTTTTGCTCAGGGATAAAGGCAGACTGGTTTATGGATATAATTTCATGGAGGAAAGGCTTAAGTCTGTTAGCCAAAATTTTTGAAACCAATTTATAGGCAACATTACACAGACTGATGAGCATATAGTCCTTTGGTTCCAAGGGATTAGATAGTTTTGGGATTAAAGATATATATGTATGATTCATACCAGATGGTAGGGAGGTTGTCTGAAAAAAATTCTTGACATAAGCACAAGTAGCTTCTTTGATTACATGCCAGTGATATTTGTAACACCCTACAGTAAACCCATCTGGACCCCGAGCCTTATCATCTCCCATTTGATGCAATGCCAAAGAGATTTCATCATCTGTTACTGCTTGGATCAAAGAAGCATTCATGGAAGAGGAAACACGAGGCTGCAATGTGGAAAAGTAGTTAAAGTCTAAAGGTAAAGCAGCATAGGGAGTAGAGAATAAGTTCTTTAAAAAAGAGACAAATACTTCCTGAACTTAGCAGTATCATGTTGAACATTGCCATTCCTATCTTGAATAAGAACAATATGGTTGATGGAACGTCTTTGCTGCATTTGAAAATGGAAGTAACATGTGTTCTTGTCCCCATTTTACAACCAGAGAGTCCTAATTTTCAATATGTAAAAAGCTTCTTCTTGCTGGTAGGCTTTGGCCGACTTCATCTTGACTTCCTTTATGATATGTGGATCCAAGGTACCTTGAGAGTATAGCTGATTGAGCTAATGCTTGAGATCAGCTAATTTCTAATTGGAATTTAAACCATGGAGCTTTTTCCAGTGTGACAAACCTTGTCTGCATCTTGTCAGAGCCACTGAAAACTATTAGGTGGTAGATGTTGGCAACAAGAATCCCAAATTTTCTGTACTTCATTTTGGACTACTTCATTGTGTTTCCATCTATTGTCATACTTGAAGAGATGTCTTCCTTTCCATATGGTGGCATTGGTATTAAGAAGTAAGGGGTTTGTGATTAGAAGAATTCCACTCAAGTAGAGTGACAAAAGCCGAGGGTAATGATTCTAACCAGTCAACATTATCCGTAGCTCTATCAATTATGGATTTTACAGAATAAGAATACCTTCTTCCACACCATGTATACTGACCACCACAACTCCTGATATCTTCAAGTCCCAAAGCATTCAATATTTGTCTAAAAAGAGCAAAATACCTTTCACTGCATATAAGGCCTCCAAACTTCTCCTGATTTGAACATATATCATTGAAATCCCCAAGAAAAAGATGTGGTGAGTGGTCCAGACTAGTGTTGCCTGATCTAGCAACTATTGAATTCCAGATATTGTTGCATTCATAGCGTGTTGGTGGTCCATAAACATAAGTTAGCTTGAAAGTAATTCCATCAGTCTTCAACCAAAAGTCATTACAATTTAGAGAAGTAAGCAGAGGTGGTTCTAAATCCACATTATTAGACCAAAAAACTGCAAGGCCTCCTCTTCTTCCAATGGGAGAGACTAAAAAGCTTTTAGAATAGCCGAGTTGAGAACCTAGAGTACTAAGAAAAGATTTCTCCTTCATAGTTTCTATCAGGAACATCAAGTCTGGTTTATACTTAGACTTGATACCAAAACGGGATTGAATTGTCAGGGTGTTCCCAACTCCCTGACAATTTTAATGCAGGATCCTCATGGGTATGAGGGTGGATTAGGGGTATCCACCCTCCGCTTTATCACCAAAGAAGTCTCATATTTAGGCCTAGTAGATGAGGCTTAATCTTCAACAAAATAGGTATCAATTTTTCTCTTACGACTTGTTTCTACAACCAGCTTCCCACTTCTCTGCATATTGGCTATAGTGGGGACTATAGGGACATCTGACAAGGCATGACGAGGTGCCTCTGGTAATGGTTGTCCCAAAGGTATATATTCTAGAACAGCGACATCAATATCAACATCACGGAAGCTAGCTTCATGGCAAAGACTGCCACATTGAAAACAAAATTTACGCAATTTGTCATATCTAAAATGGATCAAGGTAAGAGGACCAGATCTCTGAAATTGGATGTAATGGACAAATATCAATTTTCTTGTGGATTCCATAGTAATATGTGCCCAGGCTTCGGCAGGTTTATCATTCATTGGCTCCTGCAAACAGACATCATCAACAACACCTAGGTTCTGACCTATTTCCTTGTTCATATCATCGTCTCTAAATTCATCGGGTATGTCCAAGAATTGAACCAAGAAAGAAACTTTCTTCATATAATCGGGAAATAGTTTGCGCGTCCATCGATCAACAATAAGAAGCTAACCCTTAAATAGCCAAGGACCAAATTCTAGAACTATGATAATTTGATGCTCTGATTTGAAATAGAACTGGATTGTTTGCTCATCAAGGACACGACTAGTGACTTTCCCTTCAAGCTTCCAAGCACCTGGTAAAGTTTGTTTGATTGCATGAACCTTTTATTGTTGAGGAGTAATGCATTTGGCAACCAAACTGAGACGATTTTGCTCATCACGCTGTCTTTGGCCATCAAGAGTGGGCTGAAAGGGAAGACGGTTAGAGTCGAGTGACAGATTCTGCATATTTTTCCACTAGTCATTCGCCATTGGAAAATAGTGAAAGAAAGTGGAAGAAGAGAGCAAAGACTTAGCTGGAAGACAACACGAAGTCGGTGGAAACCGAGATGCAGAGAAGAAGATGTAACAAAGAAAACAGAAGGAAGCTAGGAACCGCATTATATGGAGATATAAGTCGCATGCAGCGAAGATTCAACCCCAAAATTAGAGAAAAAAAGTGATCGGAAACTAGTCGAAAAGAGCGCCGGAAATCACCCTCAGATTATTTTTTATTCCATATGTGTTATATATGTAAATTTTTATACTAGAAAAGTTAAATATTAATTTTATTTTATATGGGTCTCAAAAATCTCAACTCCGATTCTGGGTTGTTACAATATGTCTTAGTAACATAATAATAACATAAAATGTGTGAATTTTTTGGACGTTAATTGCAGGTTAGTCATATACTCATATGGAACTAAAATTATATGGTTAACTAAGGTTTCAATTGCACACTCACCTTTATCACTTTTTGTTTAAACTATTTGTTTGTCTCTGTCAAAAGCAACTTTATGTAGTATTTCAAAATCAGTGTGGTACCTTCAAGGTGGTACCCACTAACAACTTAAACCTTAGCATTTTTTCACTGACACTTTAAACATTTATTTTGACATTTTAGCATATTAAACCTTGAATTTCGTTCCCACCAAAAAAATGCTTACCGGAACAGTAATTCCGGCGATGACGTGGCAAAAAATAATATTTTTTAATTAAAAATATTATTTTAATGATTATTATATTATAAAAAATTCAAAAAAATTTAAAAAATCATTAAAAAATTCGAAAAAATTATTAAAAATTCAGAAAAAACTTATAAAAATTCAGAAAATTATAAATATTCAAAAAAAATTTCAAAAATTATAAAAAGTATAA
>OVBE01002663.1:0-29729 GCA_900406425.1 Iberis pinnata
GGTTTTTAAAGATTGGAGGTGAGAAAAAAAGCAAATAAGAAAATCTGACACATGTGAAGAGAAAAAAAAGTAGAGTGTAATTATATAGAAAAATAAGAGTATAATAGAGAGAAAAAATTTATCTTTCCTCTCTAAAGTACACCAAAAGCACAAAGTCACTTAAAGTATAAATATTTCTTATAAAGTACACCTTCATGAAAAAAACACTTACTTTATCGACTTGTTGGTAGTGTTATATATCAATTTAATATATTTTATAAAAAAGCATGTAGGTTAATTTTTTTGTTGCGAAAATTAAATTATTAGATCGGCCCATTGTGATTTAAAAACGAAATCCATTTAAAAAAGTTATATAAAAACATAAAATAGTGTTAATAACTAAGAAATTCTGAACAGAAACCTATTCAAGATTATTTTGTTGGTGTTTATTGATGAAGAGGCAAAACGTAATCGACTTAGATTGTGAGAAGAGGAAGAAGTTTGACATAGACTGGGAAGATGTTTTGGGCGAAGAGGAAGTACCGGAGTTGGAGATCATCGGCGGTGACAAAACTCCGCCGCGCGAATCTACTGTTTCCGGCTATGATTCCGCAATCTGCGTGCGTTTCCTCGCCGATAGCGAAATCGAAGAGGAGCTGATTCGTCAGAGATCGTATCTAGCTAGGTTCAGTGAGAAGTTGCCAGATAAGGGCCAAAGAATCCGCAGCAGAATCGGAAACCTCGAGTACGAGAAGCAGCAAAGGATGTTCCAATCGACGAAAACGGTTCGTCTTTTAAGTTGCATTTGCGCCGTTTCTTTATGTGTTTAACTATTTTCGACTATTCTAGCTACCGATTTCTTTGGGAGCGTTAGTTGATTTTGTTTTGACTGATGTAACCATGAGAGGACTTTTAGGTTTCTACGTTTACTGATGAATCCTTACTGTGTTGTGGAATCAAGAGTTTGATAATGTAGGATCAGTGGTTGAATGTTTTGATTGGTTCAAGATTCTGCTAAACCTTACATTTTTACTTGCTTTGCTTACTATAATTCTAATTATGTTTGGTTCAAGATTCTGTTAGTCTACATTTGTGCAGAGGTCTGTTTTATAATGGATATATGAAATGATGCAATGCTACTTTCTTTGATTTAAGCAGGACCCGGACGAATGTCATATTCTCAAGCATTCGAAAAGCTCAGGTATGTTGTTGCACGTCTGTCCCAGGGAAATCTATATATGATTAGAATATTATCTAGTTTCAGGCTTAACAATGTGAACGTTTGTGGCAGAAGTAAGATCTTGCTTGTGATTTTTAGATGATCAGTTCTGTTATATAGTTTTCGATGTATTGTGTTTTTAGTTTTATCTTTGAATTCCTACACCTATTCCTCTGTACGTTCGAGCAGATGTGCTTAGGCAAGAGTACACAGCTTCAAAAGGCACATGTAGACAATGGAATACAGGATCAAAAGCCGTGTCCAAGCCAACTCTTGCTTCTCATTTTAGTGAAAATCCCAAAGTATGGTGCTTTTTTCTAATCATAATGTCATTTAAACAGTTTTAAGTGGCTGCTTAAAGATATAACTTGATAATTATGTTTTAACAGACGGATGCTCAACCAGTGAAACTATTTAATGACAAAATACAAGATTTTGGACGTGACAATTGGAAAAGCAAAGTTAATAGGGACACAATAACAAAGAAAAGCAATGGGTGGCAGTCGCTGCCAATATTAGGCAAGTGTCAGATCAATGAAAAGAACTTTTATTCTGGATCGAGGGAACCAAAAGCGAATCAAAAACACAATGAAGCTCATGGTAAAAGAAATCGAAAGGAATTTTCCCCTTATTGTCTCATTGACGATGATGATGATGACAATGTGACTGGCTATGAAACTCCTAGGTCTGTATCTATTCTCTCTGCTACTGCTTTATTGATTGTTTTCACGACTAATAGTTAGTACCGCTTATGTAATACCATGTGGTCCAAGCCAACCTTGCTTTTCAAAAGAGAGTGATAGTGTAATGATGTATCTTTACTTCTTTCCCTTACAGGGAGTGGAGTTTGCAAGCAACACCTTCACGGAATTCAAGCTGCAGGAATGTATGTCATACTATAGTGCCATACAATTTTCTTTGTGTACATAATTATATAGAAGGAGCTCATCATCTTTTCTGACACTTTTGGTATAGAAATCTGATGATAAAGTGATTAATTTGGATGAAGAAGAACCTCCATCTCCAATGGTGGTAGAGGAAGCGTTTGAACTTCCTGAAGGGTAAAAAAAAAGCCTTATTTCTGTTCTAATTACCTTTATGAAGTGACTGAAATAACTTCAATTTGGTTTGTAGGTTGCCGGAAGAAATTTGCTACCCATCGAGGTATGTGAAATTATCATGAATGGTGTAAGTTTTATCTACTGCTATCCTCAATAAGATTTCTATTCTAATTTTTCTACTTAAACCTGGCAATCAAGGGATGACCCAGAACTTGTTCAAGTCTCTCTTAAAGATCTTAAATGCCTTTCACCTGGAGAATATCTTACATCGCCAGTTATTAATTTTTACATCAGGTGACTTTTTAGTGGCAGAGTTCCATGTTTACATCTTACCTCAGTATGGCTTCTATGCTATTACTCTCGGTTCTGTTTTGGATAGGTTTTTGCAGCACCATGTGTTTTCAGCAAATCAGAAAGCTGCTGATTGTCATTTCTTCAATACATTTTTCTACAAGAAGCTCACAGAAGCTGTTTCATACAAGGTAATTCCAAATCAATGGTTCTGGACTAATTATCTTCAATTTTGCATTTCTCATGATGCTTTAAAGGTTTCATTGTTATATTATAGAAGATTAAGTCTTATGTTCAACTGTAACAATAATTGATAGAAGATGATTAATACAACCAATTTTTTTGATTCACATGTGTTGATTTAATGGTCTTTTCGTAATGTAAATCTAGGGAAATGACAAGGATGCATTTTTTGTGAAGTTCAGGCGATGGTGGAAGGGTTTTAATCTATTCAGTAAATCCTATATATTCATACCAATTCATGAAAAGTAAGTAATTTACAAGTGTTATCTATTTTTATCCCATGATTGCATCTTTATGGCATGAACGCTAATTTATTGTTCTCTAAGCTGAGGATTATTCAACGAATGGTTTTTGAGATCTTATCGCAGTTGTTTTTGTTTTTCAGTCTCCACTGGAGTTTAGTAATAATTTGCATTCCAGAAAAGGAGGACGAATCAGGATTGACTATACTTCACTTAGATTCTTTGGGAATGCATCCAAGAAAAATAATTTTTAAAAATGTCAAAAGGTGAGACTGAGGAATCTATACGGATGATTTTGGATGCTGATTGCATACAGTTTTAAAACTATATTCAATAAATTTGATTGTTTTCATTTGTTGTGTTAATTAGGTTTCTAAGAGAGGAATGGAACTATCTGAATGAAGATGCTCTTTCATCAGATTCACCAATTTCACAAAAAATATGGAGAGACCTTCCAAATTGGATCAACGAAGCTGAAGTGAAGGTTAGTGTTTTCATCTCTTAAGTTGCAAGTTATGTATAGTGTTCAGTGAAATGATCTCATCACTTTCTCAACTTTGAAACCAGGTTCCGCAACAGAAAAATGATTTTGACTGTGGTTTGTTTGTGCTCTTCTTCATAAAACGGTTTGTCGAAGATGCTCCTCAAAGGCTTAAATTGCAGGATCTGGGAATGGTGCGTCTCTATCTTCTTTCTCTTACACTCTTCTAACACGCTCTTCTTACAATCTTGTTGCCTTTGTCTCAATCTCCAGATTCATAAGAAGTGGTTTAAACCTAATGAAGCTTCTGCTTTGAGGATCAAAATCTGGAACAAACTCATTGAGCTATTCAGTGAGAGTAACAATATTTATTAAAGCTGTATAGAACAGAGAATCATTGGTCTCACTGCTCTTAACTAGGTAATTAGATATAAGTTTTTTTGTTCACCAACCATTTTGTGAATGTCCTGAAAGAAATAAGAAGCAATGGGGCAAATATCACAACTTTTGTTAATAAATCAAAGCTTATCTTTATAACGATGTAGTCAACAGTTTCTCTATGACATATGTTTTGGTCGTTACTCTACATAATCCTGAGATTTTGTTACAACACCGAAGAATCTAAAGCAAAATTAGAGGGCCTTTGTATCCCAAAAGATGCAGCTTTCTGTATAATCCAGTTAGGCTGTGATTTCTACGCTTGCTTTCTCTTGTGATGCATCTCTCCTCTGTCTTAGTCCCTGCAAAAGTTCAAAGTAACGATCAGAGCTTTGAAAATCGTTACTGTTTTGCGAATAGAAGCCATCAGAATCAAAGTAAAGACTTGTTATAAGGTTGCTTACCAGTACTTAATCAAACCGTCCCAACCACAAGTTGCGACTTTACTCTGTTCCAGAGGATGCCACTCAGCTCCAATACATACTCCCTTGTGACATCTAAGAGTCCGAAAGACTTTGCAACTCTTCCAATCCCAAAACCAACACTTACCCTCACCATCTCCTGACATAACAAACCGCCCATCTGGTGAGAAATTAACTTGGCACGCATAACCAGCAACAATGTGCCCTGCAAACCTCTTCTTCTTATTCAACTGAAACCTTTCTCGGGTACCGTAGATTAGTATCTGGTTATCCAAACTCTGCGCCGCAAGCCACTTTCCATTCGGGTGGACAGAAATCGAAGGCATAGAGTGCATATGTGGCTCACTAATATACTTGATAACAACCGGTATCCCAAATTCCCACACACGAAGAGACTTATCATCGCTCGATGTCACAAATCTTCTGTTATCATCCACAAATGTGATTGTATTAACCGCTCCCAAATGCTGATCATACTCTTGTGTGATATCCCCTGTGTTAATATCCCATTGAACTATCTTCTTATCACTCATACCAGCCAACAAGATGTTCTGCTTGTCATTATCCGGATTCAACTTAACAACATACGGAATCTTCCCAGTCGAAAAAGTTGATATAACTTGGCCAGTTTCAGTATCCCAATACTTAATATTCTTATCATACCCAGCAGTTAAAAACTTAGTCCCATCATTAGAGAAACAAATATCTCTCACAGCTTTAGCATGACCCATATAAGTCCTCATACATTTACCAGAGTTATACACATCCCAAATCTTAACTTTACAATCCATACCTGCAGAGAGAAGCAAATGTCCATGCTTAGGGAAGAATCTAATAGCTGAAACACCTTTAGTGTGACCACTCCATGTATGAATCAAACGTTTTGGAATATAACAATGATCATTGTTTGCCTTTGCATCTTTAGGTGCTTCAATCCATGATCTCCCTTGATAATCTTTCTCATCTTTTCCATGGAATGTACTCTTATCTGCATAATGCTCTCCTTTAGCTTCTCCTTGTTGTCCTTTCTCTTCTTTCTTCTTTGCGTGATCTTCTGCATATTTCTTTTGCTCTTCAGTTAACTCTCCTTGAATCACCTCCTTCTTCCTCGACCATGGACTTTTCCTATTCTTTAAAAGCCAAGCTTCTGTTTCCGGATTCTCAGCCTCCGGCTCGAGCTGTTCCTTCTTATCTTCCTCTTTGTTCATCGCAATCTTCCTCCGTTTCTGCTCGCTTTGAGGTATATTGTAAACTGAAACACCGTCGTTCTGCTTCAACGCCTCCACGTCGCCGACGTAATTCATCCCGGACGGATCGGCGGCGTAACCGTATTTTTGAAATGAGTTATACTGCTCGTCAAACACAAAGGAGCCAATTGAGGCATCCTCTACAAACCCTAATTTGTGGTTTCGCATACCTTGTGCGATCCCGTCTTTAGCGTATGGATGTGCAGGACCGTAAATAGGAGCCCAAAGCTGTTCATAAGTAGGGTTAAACACGACGGCGTGTTGAGTAGGATTGATCGGATTCGATTTTGATTGATTCAAATTAGCCACTGTGAGAGCTAGTGCTGTATCGTCTACATCAGGCGCTGATGATTTCGCCTTTGACATACGAGGAGGTGAAGATTCTGGAGAAGAAGTAACAGCTTCTTGATCGTAGGACTGTATTAGATCCATCTCAAGTTTTACTAGAATTTGCTTCCACAACCACAAGTGTTCTTCTAAGTGAGTCCAAGAAGTGAAATTGCTAAATCCACGAGGATGGATTGCAGTTTTTGCGAAGCTTTTTAAGTTGAGAGATAAACCCTGAATTTTTGTTTTATTTTCGCATTCACCCTGCTAGTTTGTTTGTGTGAGATTTACGTCCAGTTTTCTTACACGACATTAGATTCATATCTTTTGGTAAAAACAAAAAACTACTCACTCATTGCAATTTGCAATCATGTTGATCTTTTTTTTCTTCTGTAATTATTTGATAACGGCTATTAACGGATAGTTTAAATCAGGCAAAATTTTTGACGGGTTTCTGACGGGATTTATCTGTCAGTAATATTCCATCCGAAATTTCTTCGGACGTTAGTACCGTCACTTATTCCGTCACTTATTTCTGACGGATTTTTACCGTCAGAAAATTCCGTCAATAACTCTTTTCTTTTCTTTAGTGAAACATCATACTAAAAATTATATGCTCATCATCTAATCAGAGTTTTTCATATTTTTATGAAATAGATATTGATGAGTGTCCAGTGGCGAACCCACTTTAAAAGGAGAGGGTTCATTTGAACCCATATAAATTTTAAATTTTCACTTGTAAGTTTAAAATTATAATATTGATTAGTAGGATAAATGATATATAGTTATTTTTATGACACCCCTAACGTTAGCTTTACTCTCTCCCATGTAACTTTTATTGAGAGTGTACCTATATTTCACCCTAATATATATGTATTTTTTCAAATATGAATTTTTTACAGCAAAAAATACAAAAGAAAAAAAAACATTTTCTTCTCCTTTTCACTAATTTTAGTTACTAACCACAAATATTAGTATGAATCATTGTCGTGCACATACATTTTATTTTAATATGTTTTTTTTTTTCAAATTCCAATGTATTATATAAGCTTCAACTTATATTCTAAACTCTAATAATTTATATTAAAATATATTATTATAATATTTTGTTAATATAACTTATATAACGTATGAAATATATAATATTTGAATTAAACCTAAAAAATATTTAGTATAAATATGATACCGGTAAAATAATTTTCTGGGTTCGCCACTGTGAGTGTCAACTTTCAAAAAATACCGTTTGTGGCGAAAGTGACATTTGTGTGACTGCAAGAAAAAAAAACTTTACCAGTTATTATAGGTAAAAGTATTCCATTTATCACACTCTTCACCTATTGTATATTACTTTTGATGATATTTGCTTCTTTCTTTTTCTACTTGCGGTGACGTTTGCAGGATTAAGTGTGGGTTTTGGTGTGTTGATATATATTGGTGTAAGTTTTTGGTTATACAAATTTATTAAAAGGAGAATGAAAATCAACAGGAAGAAAAAGTTTTTCAAACGTAATGGAGGTCTACTTTTACAACAACAGTTGATTTCATCACAAGGCATCATCGACAAGACAATAATATTCAATGCCAAAGAATTAGAGAAAGCAACTGAAAATTTCAGTTTAAATAGAGTTCTTGGACAAGATGGTCAAGGTACTGTATACAAAGGCATGCTTACAGATGGTAAAATTGTAGCAGTGAAAAAATCTAAAGTTGTGGACGAAGACAAACTAGAAGAGTTCATCAATGAAGTTGTTATTCTGTCACAAATCAACCATAGAAACATAGTGAAACTCTTAGGTTGTTGTCTTGAGACAAAAGTTCCTCTTCTGGTTTATGAGTTTATTCCTAATGGCAATCTTTTCGAGCTTCTTCATGACGAGTTTGATGATTACAACTTGGCTTCATGGGAAGTGCAATTGCACATTGCCATAGATATCGCTGGAGCTCTTTCATATCTTCATTCGGCTGCCTCTTCTCCCATTTATCACAGAGACATCAAAACTACAAACATAATGTTGGATGAAAAATATCGAGCCAAAGTTTCTAATTTCGGTACTTCAAGATCGGTAACGGTTGATCATACCCACCTAACTACTATAGTTTCAGGTCAGTGCCATGCCTAGCTTTTTTGAGGCTTAAGGCGGTATTCGAGTATATTTTTCATTTTAATTTAAATATTTATAGCTTTGGGGTGGTGTTGTTGGAGCTTTTCACTGGAGAAAAACCGATCTCTTATCTACGGTCTCAAGAAAACAGAACATTGGTAACTTACTTCCTTCTTGCAATGAAAAACAACAACCTCATTGACATTATGGACCCTCGAATCAAAGAGTTTTGCAAGCAAGAGCAAGTCATGGCTGTAGCAAAAATTGCAAAGAGATGTCTCAATCTTAAAGGAAAGAAACGTCCAAACATGAGAGAAGTATCGATGGAACTAGAAAGGATTCGCTCGCCAATTGGAGATTCATCACAACCACATGGTCATATAGTTGAAGATGAAGTAGAGGAGATAGATGAAGACTATAACATTTGTCTAGACTCGGAAAACAACATGAGTGTTATTGTTCCTTCAGGGTTTAAGTACGATGTTGCTACAACTTCCTCGTCGTTTGACGCTGAACCATTATTTCTTCGTGCTACATGGTGACCATCACATTTCAGCGTATACAATTCCTTGACATTGCTACTTGATGTCGATAACTTATAAATATCTTGTTAGTTTATTAAAAAATTAAAATAAAGAGAATATTGGGTAATGGGGTACTAAAAAGTTTTATATTTTGCTAAAATGGTACTTGAGTCTTTGTATTTAGGTATCTGTTTCGTTTCGTGAATGATGAATTATTCGTGATTTGATTGATTATTGTGAATTGTGAATTGTTTTTGTGAATAGTGAATTGTTTGTGTGTTTGTGTGAATAGTTGGTTTATTTATGTGAATGATGAATTGTTTGTGTAAATGATGGATGATTTCTGTTAATGAAAAATACATATTTTCAAACTAAATAAAACAAAAGTACCTATTTTCCAAATTTAAAAAATTAAAAGTACCCAATTTACAAAACTTTGTTGATATAAAACTCTCTTTTTCATATTATAAAAGTCTATTTTGTTACAATTCAATTGACGACATATAGTTTATCTTATAACGTAGAGTTTCATAATTTTATAGAGTTAAACTATGGTATGTGGATTTTTAATCACTTCAAGACCACTTCCCCATATTATAAGAGGTTTAAAAGATTTATTTTTGGGTACTTTTCGTTTCCGGATTCTTTGTTTTGTAACAATTGTACGTTTGTTATGAGTTCATATTTGAAAATGTTTAATTTTTTGTATGTTTGTTAAGTTTGTAAATATTTTACGTTAGTTTGTTACTAATTCTTTGGTGATAAATATAAATTATGTGTGAGTTTACGTTTGGTTAAATATGTTATGTTCTTTCGTGTTTGAATTTTGTACGTTTGTTACCTTTGTACATTTTTTACGAGTTCATATTTTGGTTTTGAATCTAATTTACATGTGAGTTGGTATCGCATGAATATGTTGTTTATATGTTTGATAGAAAATAGATGATGAGGCCCAGAGATTAGCCGATGTTAATCTGGCATTAATTTTTTTTATATTGATTTTCATAAATATTATCAAACGTGACTTTGCATGTTATGTTATATAGATTTACCAAGGATGAGTTGGCCTGTTGGTTAAAACTCTTGCTCATGTAAATGTAACGGTTTAGGAAGTTATGAGTTTGATTTACGTTGGGAGAGGTCTGTTTTTCGAAAGAGAGTTATACAACATAGTTTCAGCCTCGCTCTAGGAAAATATACACGAGTTTGAAACGATGATTGTGAATGGTTTGCATGAACTATCAATACGTTTAATTAATTATGAATACATTTCAAGAATAATATGTATTTTAACGGTGAATTGTACGTACTTGTTATGTTGTAAACTTTTCCCCCTACGTGTATTATGGATGGAGAATAGTAATATCAATAGAAGTTTTACGATTCTTTAATGTATATTATTGACCAAGAAAAGTTTTCAACATATAGAATTCGTACATACGTTTTTGCCATATATGGACTTTTAGCTTTTAATGAAGAAATAGAAAGGGTGTTAAGTCATTAATACGATTTCCAAATTGCTAAAATAATCTTTAATAAATATATAAGTCATTCACATATTGGTAAAAATAATTGTTTCCTTTTTAGCAGATTGATTTAAGTTATTGGGCTTCATGATCATTTGTGATTTGTTAGTTTAATTAGGTATATTTGATAATATTAAACAAGAATGAAAAAATCAATAAATAGTTTGGAAATTTTTCAAATATACCACAAAAAATAAGTATGTTCCCAAAATACTATCCCTTCAAAACTAAACCTTAAACTCTAATTAATGAATTCAAACCCTTAAAATTTTGATTTTTATGTTTGTGTTATTTTTCGAGCAAACGCATTTTTTATGGTATAACTGGAATAATTGGAAGTGTAGTATTTCATGGAATTAGTCTAAAATATTTTATGATTCTTTAATATTTGTGTAAATGCAGTTATTGATCATGAATAAGTTTGAAGAAACTCATCAACGATGTAATTAAGGCCATCCCAAATTTGAGGTTACAACATAATTTACGTCTTTGCCAAATGGACCTACATTTTTTTTTTTTTTTTGTCACATTAATCTATGGACCACAATGGACCGGCCCAGTAACCCATACTCCATAAATAGAAGAAAATGCACTCGCTATGCGAACGGCCATGTTCGAACCTACCTATATTTATTTAAACGTGTGTCTTTTGGCTAATCAAAACCACATTGAACTTTTATCATATAATAATCAACTGTTGACAAGAGTGAAATCATTATCATCTTTGCAATTGCTATAGGAAGTTTGTAAGATCTCTTTTTATTGACTTGTGTCCGATCGAAGCCTTGTAGACTTTTCTCCTTACGTTTACTATTATGGATTGAGAATATTACATTGTTGAGATGTTAATTACAAGTGCTCTCACTAATAACCTAATAGTACATAAGCAGAGGCTGTGTTTAGTTTGCCAAAAAAAACAAAACAAAACAAACAATCAAACACAAAAAAAGAGAGTAAAATTGAGAAGAGAAACAAGTAATGAGGTGTGCACTACTCTTATTGCTACTTTTATGGATCTTTGATTCACCAAATCTCACTAGTTCAGCTTGTCAATCCCGTTGTGGTGACATCTCCATACGTTATCCCTTTGGGATCGGAAAGCATTGTTATTACGATGAATGATTTGAAGTTGAATGCAATAATTCTACTTTTGGAGAGATTGTCATTTATCTACCCAAGCTTCGCAAAGAAGTTGTGAACTTCGATTATAGAATTTCCGACCTTGAACCATATCCGTCACTTAGAATCAAAACCAACATAACTTCTTTGGGATGTTCCAACATCAATGATGGAAAGATGTTAGGTGAGCCTTTAAATTTAACTTACTCTCCGTTCTCTTTTAGTAGCATTGATAACAAACTAGTAGCCGTTGGGTGCGACAACAAGGCTACGTTGACGAATCTTGATACCAAATTTGTCGGATGCATTTCAAGTTGCAAACCAATAAACAAAGGTGATAACTCATCAAAGTGTAATGGTTATGGATGTTGTGAGTCCAGTATACCTGAGGATTTAACTACATACGATATTAGTATCGAAAACAACCTTAATAGCACAACAAGAGAAGGATGCAGAGTTGCCTTTCTAACAGACGGACTTGACGGATCCTTACAAGTGTCTAATTTCTCTAATGATCCACAATTGTATTACAATAGACAATATACTATAGTCCAACTAAGATGGGTGGTGATCGTTTCTCGACTCTTTGGCATGCGATTATTCATATACTAACCGCACGATATCGATTGTATCTCGCACGTACTTTAAATCTTGCCTATGCTACATCGATACGATGACTTGTCGATGCGGAAAAGGTTACGAAGGTAACCCATATCGTAAGGACGGATGCAAAGGTTGGTAATTGTTTTCTTAATAAGTTTACTTTTCATCAATCTAATATATGTTCTTTGTTTCTCCCCACCATTTTTCCACCAAAAATGTTTTTGACAATTTTTTCGATAAAATTATAAGTTGATAGAAATTAATTAAAATTTATTTACCAATTAACTTCGTCAATATCAATCAAAATTTTTTTTTTCTATATGAGATCAAAAATTATTCCGAAAAATAAAATAAAAATATTTAGTTTACTTTTTAATGTGGTTGGAAATTAGTCGACAGTTTCCAACAAATTACTTTTGTTATTTCTTTAATTATATTTAAAAATTAGCTAAAAATGAAATTTGTGCTTTATTTTTTAAAAATTTAATTTGGCAGTTAAATTATTTTCGACCAATTTCCAATGAATTTTGTATTATTAATCATAAAAATATGTCACGCTATTACATTTTAAGAAAAGTCGAATTCAACGGTTTAAATGTTTATGGTGAAAAAACAGTAAATATATATATATATATATATATACAAAAAAAATTCGTCACTCACACTATATAAAATTGAATTCTTTCCAAATTATTTATCAGTTCTCTCTCAAGTTCTCTTTTAAGCTTATTTATTTTGAAAAATACTAAATAAATACTTTATATTTTGTTTTCAAAAACTTATTCTACTTTTTATTAGTTTAGATTTTTACTTTTAAATTTTTGATTAGCTTTAAGTTGTTTTAAATGTTAACATAAAAATTTGGTTTCTATTGTTTTATAATTTTTAATAAAAGTGAGACTTAAAATTAGACTCTAGTATTAGACAAAGGAGTTAATGAAATTTTTTGTTGTTGTTGTGAAAATGGTATTTGAAAATAAATTAAAAAAGAGTAATTTTTTAAATTGGGTACTTTTTGTTTTTTATTTTGGAAAATTTGTACTTTGTTTTTTTAGTTTCAGAAATATATACTTTGTTTTTTTTTTTTTGAAAAATATGTATTTTTGTTCATAATTCACACGGACAATTCATCATTCACGGAAACAATTCATCGTTCACATGAATCATTCATCATTCACACAAACTCATTCACACGAACAATTTACATTCATCATTCACAAACAATTCATCATTCACGAAAAATATTTAAATACAAAAAAAGTTATAAAATACTTTTTAACAAAATTATAAAACTTTTTAATACCCTATTATCTATAAAAAAAAAGTGCGAAGTTTTATTTTTTAAAGCGGTAGAAAATTAGTCAGAAGGTTTGTTTCTTTAAACTAATGGTTGTTTCTGACCATCGAATCCAGACTACTTCCCGTTAGTCAAAAAGACATAGTATTTCTTACTAATTTTGGACAAATACGATGGTCAGAATAATTATTTGGTCATATAGTTATTATATTCGTTTTAATTTCAGTTCAACAAGAAAAACCAAATAAAATATAGGGACAATTTGAAAACTAACTTAAATAATACATAAATTTTGAAAAATATACTATCTATATTTGCATAATTTTGAAAAATACACTTTTATATATTATTATGATGAAAATGCTCTTATTTTTATTAGTTAGATAATTAATTTCAAAAACTAAATTTTCATAATTAAATTAATTATAAAAACATTATTAATTTTTAAAACTCTTTTTGTTGGTTTTTATCTCGGTTGGCTAATAGAATTTCAGTTGAATTTACAACAGTTGACATATTTAGTTGTACGAAAGTATTTTTGTTCAACATACATATTAAAACCGTTGATGTTTTTCATCTTCATCGGCTTATTTTTTGCATCTTGCTGATATGTTTTCTTAACTATAATTGAGTCAAATTTTGTTGATTAGTTATTAGATCGACTTATTTGACTATCGATTTATAAAATTAATTTAACCTTTAATTAAATAAAATTTATGTCATACATTCACCTATATTTTTGGTTTACTTTTTGAAGTCGATATATTTTTACACTCAATTTATATTTTTTTTTGTTTGATTTTTTTCATAGTCGATATGTATTTGCTGTCGACTCAATATTAATATTCATCGATTTATTTATTCAATGTTGATCAAATTAAATTTTGTATATGATTTATAAATAAAAATGATTAAAAAATTAAATTAAAAAGCAAAGGGAAAAACCATTATTTAGACAATAAAAATGTAGTTTTCAAATTTCATAAAGTATAGTGTAGTTTCCAATTTTAGAAAATATATGGTTTACATTTCAAATTATATATTCACAATGAAGAATATTTTAGCAAAATTATCCTAAATTATAAGCTTAATCATACAATTTCTCTTTTTTTGTAAAGGAATCATACAATTTCTCACACTAAAATTACAGCTTTGGAGAGTCTAATTGTTGTGTAAACATCTCACTAAAAATTATATGCTCATCATCTAATCAAAGCTTTTTCATATTTTTATGATATAGACATCGATGAGTGTCAAGATCCAAAAAGTACCCTTTGTGGCGAAAACATTTGTGTGAATACTCAGGGAAGCTTTGACTGCAAGAAGAGAAAAACTTTACCAATTATAATAGGTAAAATTATTCAATTTTTTTATATTTATTTGATAAAGATGGTATATTTTTCAAATTTCATGTATTATTTAGGTTATTCAATTTCAAACTCTTCACCTATTGTATATTACTTTTCATGATATTCACTTTTTTTTTCTTCTTATGGAGACGTTTGCAGGATTTAGTGTAGGTTTTCTACACGAAGTATGTCCTAATATGCAAGAACACATCCAAAGTATCAAAATATCCATAAAACACCACCAAGTAATGTTTACACATGACTACACATGCCAAATAACTAATTTTATGTGGCAAACTACAATTCCGTCTGATCCTAACATAAACCGTCAATTTGGGGTTAAACTGTAATCATTTCTAATGTAACATCAACACTATATTTATAAAATTATATCCAAACGATTTATATTCTATATCTGAAATCTTACTATATATTCTAATTCAGGAAAAATCTTTTCTAGCTACACGAAGTATGTCCTAATATGCAAGAACACATCCAAAGTATCAAAATATCCATAAAACACCACCAAGTAATGTTTACACATGACTACACATGCCAAATAACTAATTTTATGTGGCAAACTACAATTCCGTCTGATCCTAACATAAACCGTCAATTTGGGGTTAAACTGTAATTAAAGAAAATTAATAACTCGACCCACAGTCTTAGGGTTTAGAGACCAAAAACCCGACCCATATAGTATCATTAAGTGTTCTTATCGTTTAAACATAACAAAAGAGGTGAAATCAAAGAAACCTTAGGGCTCAAAATTTTAGAAGTGAAATGGAAGGGAAGAATGTCTAAGCGCATTAACAAAATGGAATTGGGTTCATCAAGCTGCAGCAAGAGGAGAAATGATGTCATATGTTTATGTGGATGACTAAGAAAAATTTCACAATCATGGACAGACAAAAATCCAGGTCGAAGATTCTATGGATGTGCAAGATATGAGGTATAATTTTCTGCGTTGAATACATCCATATCCTCCTTAACAACTTCATTAACGTCGTCATCTTCATCATCATTCTCTTTACACACATCATCATCAACATCAACATCATCACCACTCTTGTCCTCATCATCATCAACATATGTTTCATCATTTGCATCCTCATCATCACCATCAAAAGCTGTTGTATCAACCCGATTTTCTTCACCAAACTGATTGTCTTCACCCGTAACTAAGACTTTTGCATCAACATGATTTTCTTCGCCCGTAACTAAGCCTTCTTTACTTGTAGTTAAATCTACTTCTTCTATGTAAAAGTCTATTTCTCTCATCCACTTCCCAGCTATTGTAAGCTTCTTCTTATACACATTTATATCCTCCCATAATGGCTTCTTATCTTGCATATCTTCAAATGGTAACTTATACCACATCCTACCCAAGGTGCATTTATTAACCATTTGAAGTACCACGTCCTCAAATATTGTGATAGCATCAACCTCAATCACCACTAATTTCTCATCCACAAAATCCAACTCTCCCACGATTTGAAACTTCCCAGAATGATGGCAATTCACCAAAACTTTACGGATTCACTGCCACAAAAACTAAACCATAAGAAGTAGAGCAAAAAAAAAAAAAATCAGTTACACAACTCAGTCATTTTGTCGAGCACTTAGTGTGTTAAAACTTACAAAAGATTTTCTCCCAAAAAATTTACCAAGAAGAAACACAGTCGACCTAATATGCTTATTAACAACCTCATACATTGATAAATCAAAGCATTAACGCAAAATAACAAGCTATACGTTCATAAATTCATACCAATTCGAAAGTAAAACAAACAAAATTCAAAGAGATGGATACCTCATAGTGAATCTTTTAGCTTGTATCCAACTCCTATCACTTCTTAGTCTTCTAATCGCACAATAATCACCCCAGACACACCTCTCTACTAACCCGATAAATTTTGAGCTCGAACCCTAGAAATTGATTTGGAGAAAAGTGAGTCAAAGTGATTTTCTTCAGGTTTAGGCCAATTCATTTTATCTGGGTTGGGTTAATTAATCTCTAACTTGGATTAGATTTAGAGCAAAATGGGTTTAATTTTCTTTAATTACAGTTTAACCCCATATTGACGATTTCTGTTAAGATTAGACGAAATTGTAATTTACCACAAAAGTTACTTGTCATATGTTGTCATGTGTAAACATTACTTGGTGTTTTTTTTATGGATATTTTGATACTTTGGATGTGTTCTCGCATATTAGGACATACTTTGTGTAGTTAGCAAAGATTTTTCATTTTTCTAAAGTAAAAACCTTTTAATGTTAACCGAAGTGTTGTTTCGTTTGTACCAACTCTTCTCTGCGTCAAGGGGCAAAACGAAAAGGAAAACTAAACAAGAGAATGATCCCATGATATTTTAAAGACTTTTAAATCAGAGGCAAGCAAGCAGGATAATACATAAGACTGATACCACCAACAAACCTATCTGCAAATTCTCATACCAAAACTCAAAAGCTTAAAAAACGAGTTTTTGAGTAACTCTGTTTTCTTTAAGTGAAGGGTACTACTACTACTCATAATCAAGCTTCAACGCTCACAAGCTCATACTCGATTAGCGATAGATTATTATCATCCTTCACGGTGATGTCCTTAGGCTCCTCTGCGACTTCAACACGTCCCCATCTATCAACTGCAAGCCTCATTGACCCTTTGTACATATCTATCTTCGCATTGCGCAAGGTCACTATATTGCCTTCTTTCATCAAATCAACTGGATCCAAAAATCGAATAAATAACATCAATCAGAGCTCTCTTAATCATATAAAAAGTATCCAAAACCTTCAAAGAATCTGAGTTCTTACTCTAGACAAAAGTCATGAGTAAGTAAGATAAGATAAGATCACAAAAGCAAGTATTATGACCTTGTTCGTTTCTTGCAGTAAAGATTATGATACCAGTCTCATCTCCAACTAAACATTCAGCAATTCGCATTTGACGTGCTTGAGGACCACTAGGACGACCTCCTCTTTGCATTACCATCTTTGTGTTAACCACTTTCACGTTCAGTGAGTGACCATTGGTTCCTGGTCTTAGCTCATTAACCTTGGTGAAAACAGGCTTCCTCAAAGCAGGTGTTGCATCAGCCATTGTAGAACAAACACTACAAAGTAGCCATAAAGAAGTAAACTTCCTCAGATCAGCAATAAGAAGAACTCAATTCACAAGCAAAAACAGAAATTTCCAGTAATTTCTGAGTAATCAGAAACCCATCTAATTTCTCACTTGCAAGGTTATAGTGATAAAGATGAATCATTTAATCTATAAAACAATATCTTTCTACAAACCCAATACACCCACTAAAACGCAAGACAGGATTCGTTAAACAACAACATCGAAACAATAAAATCGATAATCAAAGCTATATGCACAGAAAGCTAACATTTTGATCCCAAAAATTCACAGATTCTCAGATCGAACAGATAAAATTGAGCAGAGAAAGAGTGGCTTCTTACAAGGAAGATCAAATTAAAAGAAAAAGAGAGCTAGGGTTTATGAATTCACGTACGTTTTCTTTTTGGGCAAAAGAGACGATTTAGCGATGAGATCTGTTGAGGAGGCGATATACACACAGACGCGGCGGACTTTTATGTCTAAGCTCAGGTATTAATAGTAACCGTCGATCCGTGTACTGGACACGTGTCACATCACTAAAAAGTCTTCGTAAAAATATCAAACATTTACATATTTCCCTTATAACTTTTTATTTTGTTCAATTACAACCTCATATCGGTTTCTTAACACTTTTAATTCAATTTCATCCGATCTGGGTTACCACAAACCGGTTCACTGGTTCGATATGATCAAACAATCGTTATGCAGGGTCCATAAAACCAGGGCCGACCCTTACGGGAAGTTGGAAAAGCAAGAGTTTCAGGCGCATAATTTATATAAATTTTAGGAGTATCAAAAAGACATCATTTTTAGCATTTACGAAGATTCTTTGGCAGACCCGGTCCAAAGGTTTAAGATGCCCTAATCTATAAAAAAAAATATTTGTGCTCTTTGTAGTATAAAATTAAAAAAAATAATAATTTGGGGCCTTAAAAAATAAATTTTTGTCTATAATTTTTTTTAATTAACCTTGAGCCCTAGGACATATGCCCCGGACCGAACCTATTCTTTGGGACGGGTTCGATCTTCACTTCCTGTTAAAAAACATCATTTTTGTCTATAGCTTTAAACATTAAATATCTAAGGACCCGCACGACATAAAACATAATATTTAACTAAAAAAAGGTCAAATGTTTAGTTTACTTCAGCCACAAGTTATTGTTTCACACAAGCTTAATTTACATGTTGAAACTATACATTCTTGTGGGTATTGGATTCTAAGTTAGGTTAAACATTTTCACAACATTCCTAAGAGTTCCAAAAAAACAACTTTGGTTCAGTGGTTGAAGGCTCGGCTCTCAGATTCAAGGGTTTGTGTTTGTGTATAGTCTTGGCTCGTGTAGTTACTGTAACCATTATTAGTAGTACCACTGAAATCGGAGGAATCTTCAGATGCTCTTCTGAAAATGCGAATCTCATCACTGTATTGACCGGAGTTATAGATCGTACTTTGACCTACTTTTACTCCATTTGTTAGATCCGACGGGTCGTCTCTTGTGTCCAGAGCTCTTACAACCTGTTTGTATTGTTATATAAATCAGAGATTAATTTTATTTCATGGAATTTTTTAGCTCATGAAAAATGGATTGGTTTGTATATCTATCAAATTTTATTGTTTTCTAAAGCTAACATTTTAAAATTAAAAAACGTTAACTTGCGCCCAAACTATTCAGTTAGAACAATTATAGTTTGTCGAATTGTAAAAAGTGAGATTCTCAAAAAATACCATTAAAATTATGTATATTTCAAAAATATCACATTTTCAAAAATTCCAAAAATACTAAATTTTTTCTAAAAATGTTTTTGTTCAAAAAACACTACAAATTTGAAATAGCTTTAAAACTTCAAATTTAAACCCTAAACTCCCAAAACCAAAACCTACTTCATTCAAAATTAAGTCGTAAACTCTATTTGGTGAATCCAAACTCAAAATTTTAAAGTTTAAACCCTTAAAATTAACTTTTTATATTTTTGTTATTTTTGAAAAAAACAATTTGATGGTATTTATGAAAGTTTTGGGAGTGATATTTTTGTAATTTGATTTTTTTTTAATGGTATCTCAAAGAATTCATCTTTAAAAATATATATATATATATATATATATTTTAAATCGCCTTTTAAACTAAAAATTTTAAAATTAAAATATGATCGTAATCTCGTGTTTGTTCTATTTGGAATTAAAACCCTATTTTTATTATTACCTGAACCATACGAGGTCGTTTAAGAGCTGAATGTCTAACACAAGACGCTGCCGTTTCGATCATCCTAAAGACTTCACCTTCAACGTAACGCTTCTCAAGCCGTGGATCCACTACTTCGCTGATATCACCTTTTTCAATGGCCTCGATTAACCGTGGACGTGCCTATAAATCATTAATAATCAGTCTTTTGATTTTGAAACCAAAATTTTAAAATATACTAAGAATTCAAAGTTTTATTATATAAAGCAAGTACCCATTCAACGAGACTTTCTTCACCCAAAGGTTGAGAGGTATCAACAGGTTTGCGACCAGTGATGAGTTCAAGAAGCACAACTCCAAATGAAAATACATCTGATCTATCTGTTAGTTTTCCACTTGACGCATACTCTGGTGCTAAATACCTTCAATACATTTGATTCTTTTATTATTCACAATATACATATATAACAATGGATTATGAAATTACATGTTCAGTCTATAAGACACGCTTTTCTCGTCTAGTGGTGATATTGACTCTATTAAGATTTTTAGGCACTAGGTTCAGTTCCATGTAAGTGGGTTTTAAAAGAGACAAAAAAAAAAATACACACTGGAGCACAAATTTCCAAAAACTAACCTTTTGTAAATTTTAAGTACTTTTTTTATACTTTCGTATTTTCCTAAATATATGATATTTTAGAGTTTTGGTTTCATTCCAAATAAATGATGTATTAGATGATAAACATTTTAAAAAGACATAAAGTAAAGAAAAAATTATTTTTCTTAATATTTGTAGAAACTCCAACACATCATAGAAGCAAAAGAAGTATTTGATTTAATAATAAAATAATTTATTTATTAATTTAAAAAATAAAAAGTTTTAGTTTTGATGAATAGATCATTATTCACATTTAGATATCATACTAACTATTCATCATTCATATTATTTATTAACTAGATTAGGTATCGCGTGATACGCGAGTAAATGTAAAATATTTAAATTTAAAAATGATAACCTAAGTGATTATATATTCTAATCGACGTTAAAGTCAAACTTTAGTTATTAGTAGTTTTTTTGTAAATTATAATTATAAATATTCATAATTATCGATTATCAAAATTAGAAAAATAATTATCGATATACTTTTTACACATTGTATTTTTTTGTTATTTTAATCTTACAATAATAATATTTTTTCTATAGTTTCCATTTAAAATAATAATACTCATTTCCTTTTTGTTATTCTATTATTTAAAAAAAATAAAAAACTAACAGTAAGAAAATTTTCATTAGTTTAAATACTACGTTGACACATGTCATGATCTTAACTGACAATGACACGTGTCACAATCTTATTAATTATTATTTTGCTTATGTGTCACATTCACGTTAAACGCGTTCCGGTTTATAATAATAAGATTAGATAATAATAAATATAAATATTTTAAATCACATAAAATAGGAAGAGTAACAGTACGTACCCAAACGTGCCCATGACACGAGTCGATATGTGTGACCGTGCCGTATCGTTCAGTCTAGCGAGTCCGAAATCTGCAACCTGTCGTACCACGATGTTATAAAAAAATCTTAATGAATTCTACGTATTTCCAATAATAGTTTTATTTTTAAAAATACCGTAAATTAAAATATATATCTAGAATTAAAAATATTGACTTTGCCTGAGCTTCGAATTCATCATCCAAAAGAATGTTTGACGATTTGATATCCCTATGTATAATCTTCGGATGACCTAACAATTTTATATTAAAAAACCCAAAATCAGCTATTTTTCTTAATTAGATACTAATAGTTTTCAAAAAAATTATAATGAAGAATATATACTCACAATCTTCATGTAAATAAGCAAGTCCTCTAGCTGCTCCTATTGCAATCTTAACTCTTCTAGTCCATTCAAGAACCTGTAGTAAATCTTTACCTAACAACAACAACACAAGAAATTATTCAAAATCTACAATAAATTCAAAAAAATTTAATAAAAGAGAGAGATATTTTTAGTACCATGTAAATGATAATCCAAAGTATTGTTTGGTACAAACTCATAAATAAGAAACCTATGTTGTTCAGAGATGCAATAACCAACAAGAGACACTAAGTGTCTATGATGCACTCTACTTATAATCTCTACTTCAGCTTTAAACTCTCTATATCCTTCTGCACTTATTGATTTTAGTTGTTTGATTGCTACTGTCTTTCCATCACTAAGAATGCCTTTGTAGACACATCCAAAACCACCTTCTCCTACTACATGTCTCTTGCTAAATCCTTGTGTAATTTGGCTTAGCTCTTCGTAGCTGAAAAGGGTCTTTGTAGTTCCTATCATTGTAGAGTCAGGGGTTGCTCTCGCCGGTTTTGGATTACCTAAACTGTGGTTAGTATCTGGTGATGAGTTTTGTGCAGATATGTTTCCATTTCCAGGTTGTTGTTGTTGTCTATAGTGAATGAATCCATCTGCGCCAAGAACAAAAGTCGTAATATGTATATTAGGCCTCAGATTTTTCAGATACGAGTCTATGAACTATTCCTGAGCCTAATCACAATAAGCATGAATATATATTTGGTCTAGTTTTTATGTTTAAAATTTTACTTTGAGATTTACTCTATTTTTCTAAAATTATACAAAACAGTACCTATAATTTACAACACATAACCTATAACACAAAACACTCATTTTTATATTGCGAACTTTAAAATCTCAGAACCTATAACACAAAATTTAGGATCAAAAACAAAGTAAAAACACACAACGATAACCAAGAATCAAGAATCAAAAAACAAGAATCAAGAAACAAGAGCCAAGAACCAAGAATCGAGGACTAAAAATCAAGAACATGTAAAGAAACCCGAGGCTTTTAGTTCTAGTGATAAAAGGTTCACGGCTGTGAGTTCCGTCACCCGGATTCGATTCACGGGTACTGAGATATTCACACGCGGTCCTCAGCACTCCATAATTAAACCCGAGTTATATAAAAAAAGAACATAAAAAGAAAGCAAGAATCAAGAATGTAAAGGAGCTAGATATATACCAGTATTGACAGAGACATTAGCCGGTGGCAAATAGGGCTGATTAGACCGAAGCGAAGAAGATTTCTTGTGTCTCCTCTTTCTAAGGAAGAAAATAGCAGCAATGATCATAAACACCAACACACCTGCAATTCCAATACCAATCGCTGTTTTCTCATTGTAACTAGATTCATTGTTTTGTTGACCAATAGTACCACCATTTCCATTACTATTCTCATTAGAACCACCACCAGGAGAGTTATTAGAGCCTGAGAGAGAAGGAGGAGAAGAAGAAGATGAAGGCACAAGATTTGATCCTCCTTGATCAGGTGGTGAATCCGGGTTTCTTGTGTTAGGGGTTAAGGGATTAATAATTTGAGGTGGAAGAGGTAACAATGGTGGTGACCCTTGGCTAGACGGTGGAGAGAAAGAGATAAAAGGAGGAGAAGGAGGAGGAGAAACAGGGTTTTGTTGTTGTTGTTGTTGTTGTGGGGTGTTTTCATTAGGTTTTGTTGTTGTTTCTGGTTGTTGAGTAACTAATGATGGTGGAGGAAGAAAAGAAGAAGGAGGAGGAGATTGAGATTGAGATTGAGGATTTGGAGAAGGATTCACCACCGGAGAATTTCCGGTTGTTGGAGGTGGAGGTTGAGACTGTGGTGGTGAAGGAGGTGGAGTTGAAGAAGGTGGTGGTGATGAAGAAGAAGGTGTTGGTGGTGGAGTTGTATTTGGCGGTGGTGGAGAGGCGGTTGCTGGCGGCGGAGATGATTGTGATGAACCATTTCCTCCTCCTTCACCACCATTGCCACTGTCAGGAGAAGGAGGAGATGTGGTTGGAGGTTGTGGATTGTTATTGGTGATTTTCTGATTGGTTAATCCTTCGGCGAGGTTTTTAGGTTGTTGTGAATCAACAAAAGGAGAAATCTTCTTACCGATCAAACCTGCTTGTTCTTGGACTTTGTCCATTGTTGCTTCGATTTCTTGCTTTAGTTCTTTTACATGTTTCAATTTTGCATTAAAACGGTACCTTCTTATGCAAGAAAAATCTTAAATACTAGGGCTTCCAACATAAACGTATTTAAATTCTGCTATGATCCCAGAAGAAAATATAAAATATAAAAAAATGTAGTTGATTTTTTCAAGATAATGTGTTTAAAGAATCTTCAATTTTTTTTCTGAAAATTAATGGAAGTAAGATGGGAAAAAAAATCAGGCTAGGAAGAAAATTTTTTTCCCTGGAATTCAGAATTTGTTGATTGATTGATGAAATTGTTTTTCCCTGGGATTTTTTTTTACTTTTTCGTGTAAAAATAGAAAGTGTCCAAAATCTAAAATAAATGAAGACTAATAATGAGTGAGAAAATAAGCTAAAAATTCACAGGGTGGGTTGTCTTTTACTAGAAAAGACGAGTACCAATATCTGGATGATTTACCATTCAGCTTCATTTTCGGAATGCCGCTTAATTAAATAATTTTGAAATATTTATCTCTCTTCTTAAATATTTATGAAGGAAATTTTTTGGAAATACTATAATCAAGAGACAACATTTTCATATTTATCATAATCACATTTTTTTCAACAAATACCATATAAAAGTGTGGTATTGTGATATTGGATACATTACTAGGGGATGGCTTAATAAGAAATTGAGTTGGCATGCATTTAAGTGTCATTATTATTATTAAAATTGATATCAATTGGTTAATAGGATGTATGTTATATGAAATGTGTGGATAAATCTGCATAGATTTGAAGAAGTGTGTGGACAAGTTTTCGTAAAATGAAATGGGAATGATAAGATTTGGCTTTATTGTCTTATGGACAAAACAATATGATTGAGATTGAAAATGAGATTAATAGATAAGTTGGGTTCGATATTTCACCTAGGTATTCTGAGTTGTGTAGGATCAAGATCTCAGTATGGTAAGAACGCCATAGTTGTTTGGTTAAACCTAGTGCACAAGTTATCTATGAGGTATATATTTGTCTACGACACAAATAATACTCTAAAGAATTTTTCTATGATGTATGCAATTATCTATTAACCGCATGATATCTCATTGTTGTCCATTAACTATCATTGTCGTTTATTGTCCATTCTGTTTATTGTCATCGCGAGTGCATACGTGGTGTTATTCAAAAATATTGTATTTTTAAGTAACTTTTTATTAGTTAGGAAAAGATGATACAATAATTCAAAAATTATTGTAATTCATATACTATTTAGGATGTTTATAATTATCACAATAAGAGTAGAATTTATAATCATCCGTAAAATATCGAAAATATATATTACATAATAGTCTTAGAAATGACATGTTAGTGTGCACGATGGACATGTTGCTCTTCATTCACCGCGTCAACATGCAACGACTTTCTCTTGAGTCTACTAAAGTTTCACACATATTTTCTTGTGAACATATTTTTGATAGACCACTTGATGAATTGAAATTTACATAAAGAATAACAATATACTTAGCAATGGACAATATATTGCAATGAAGTGGTCCACCATCTTCATCATCTTCACCAGATGTATTTTTGTCGATGCTTTTCTGGTGAACAACAATTAATTGGTAAAATTTGAAAATCTAATAATATTTAAATTTTCTAACACGTGTTACCTTGTTAATGGACAAAAAATTATTGTAATTCATATACTAATTTTGCTCATCTATGAGATTTGGAGAACAAAAGTGTAGGTTGTAAACATGCCGTTTTTGTTAATAATATTTTCAAAAATTATGTATCGTGAAATGAAACGACATCGGCCATAAGGATATAAGACCATCTCCAACAAGGTTTCATAAAGGTTTCTTAACAATAAAATATAATAAAATGTTAAGAAATTTGGAGAGAAAAATTTCTTAAAACTATTATATAAGAGTTGACTTTTGCACTATTCACACATTTTTTACTCTTGGGTTTCTTGCACTATTCAAGAAATTTCTTAAAACTCTTAAAATAATATTATTTTTTTTATTAAGAAACTTTTAAAGAGTTTCTCCATTGGAGATGCTCTAATATCGTCCATAGACCTTTTCGTATTTGTTCACGGGTTTTAACTGGGAAAATTTTTTCGTATAACTATCGGTGGACATCATCAACTCAACAATTTTCTAAGTAAATCCTTGCGTAACTCTCTTCGACATTGTCTTAGAAAGAACATTATAAATCACTATACATTAAACCACTAAAAAGCTCAACTTCTAATCAATTAAATGCATCAAGATGAACATAAGAGAATTTGAAAGGCTCATTATCTGTTATGAAGCTGATTCCATAATCATAGGACCGTCTCAAAAATATTATGGGCCTCTGGGCGAAATATAATTTCGCCTTCTTATTTTTTAATTTATATATAAAAATATTAAGTAATTCACTACTAAAAAAAATTGTATTAGATTTCAACTGTAAAATTTATTCAAAAATTTTAAGATATATGTATTTATGAAAATATATATATTTAATTTTCATAAATTTATAAAAAAAATAGATCTCTAAATCAATAGAACACAGATCGGGCCCAGGGGCGGTCGCACTCCCCGGCCCCCTATGTGAGCCGGCCTGCATAATCATTGTACACATTTAGAATTCATAAAGAAAAATGAACAGTATGTATACACAAATATGTATATATACATATGTATTGTTAAATCTCACCAAATCATTTCTCTCTTCAAATCCGAACTGAAAATGAGAGAATTATTTCTATGGTTTGTGTTGGGAGAATGAGATAATGAGAGAGAAAGTGAAGAAGACGAATGAGAGAAAACGAAGGAGATGAACTAGTAACCGAAGAAGAAAAAGAAGGAGATGAAAGAGTGTTCTCACAAATATTTATGATTTCAATGCAAAAAGTATTTTAGAAAGATTAGGAGAGTGAGACGAAGGTAAAATAGTCTTTATACAAATACTAATATATGGTATATTTTGTAATCAATGGATCACATGTTAGATAATATAATTTGTGTATTATTTATGGTAATGGAGACAATTTTCTCATTTATGAATATGCATTTTCATGGTTTGTAAATCACAATATTTAATAGTTTGCTTGAAATATTTTTCTTCATAATTTATATTAGAGCTAATAATAAGTTGTGAACTGAAACTCGTACATATCTTGTCTAGAATTAGTGGAAAGTTAATAATTTATGTAATAAAATTTTCATTCATTTAAATTTGAGAAAACTGGTCGATAAAATATTTTTTTAAAGAATTTGTCAAAATGATATTTTAAATATTTTATATTTATGTACATTCTTATTAAGTAAATGATGATAGTTACATATGAATAATAAAATGAAAAAATGTGAATAGTGACTGTGAATATTAAAATGTGAATGATAAATAGTTAAATGTGAATGCTGAATAAGGATACGTAAATAATGATTAACTAATTGAAACCAAAATATCTAAATTTTTGAATTAATAAACATATATTAACTTTATCAATAAAGAAGAACAACAAAATTTACTTTATTTATTTTTTGACATAAATAACCATTATATTAAGAAAAGGGATTCCCTTCTCGAGGGAGCCAAGAAGGTGCTTCCGCACTTACATGAGAGAATAAAAATGATCGTCCTCTTGCCGATTTGGCAAGGAAATCAGCATAAGTATTGTTAGCTCGAGGAGAATGAAAAATATAAAAAGTAGAAAAGGAAGATTTAAGAGTACTATAGTCTTCTAGTTCCGCCGCAAAGGAAGGCCACTCTAAAGATGACTCCGTGATACTAACTAGATCTTTACAATCAGTAAAAAATCAGGCCCGGTGCATCGATGCCTCGATCATGCTCGTCATGGCCCAAAGGAGGGCATCCATCTCCGCATGAAGAGGAGAGAGGCTTCGCCTCCTCGCTTGAAGACCTAGAAGGATAATTTTGTCTTGATCGAAAGTCACCCACCCATGACCACTATGAGGGTCTGTTGAACTCCACGAACCATCTACGTAGCACCGAGGGAGGCTTTGGTCCAGAGTGTGATCAAATATGAGCGATGAAATACGTAGTGGGTCGGGATCCAGAAGGAGGCTATTTTCAAGGTGGGACACATTAAACCATAATCTTGCCTCCTGGTTGGCGGTGTCAATAGACTCTTGGAGAGATACGCTCACATTTTCAAAGACCATTCGATTTCTGGCCTTCCAAATATACCATAGGATCCATGGAAAAGCTTGATAATGCTCCTCTGCTAATCCTAGTTTTTTAGCTCGCCAAAAACAGGAAATCCAAATTATAGAATAAGGATGTCCCCGGAAAAAGGCTAGGAGTAGAGGGAATCGAAGAGATTGCCCAAACTTGTCGAGACGGAGGGCATTCAAAAAGCATGTGGTTAAGTGTTTCTTCGTCTGCCCCACATCTTTGACATGACTTTTCTCGGCCAATGTGTCTAAGAAAGAGATTATGCCCTGTAGCCAAGAAACCCGAGATACACCGCCAAATAAAGTGCTTCAGCTTTCTGGGGGCTTTTATCAACCATGCTTGCGCCAAAAGTGCCTTGACACTCGGTCCCTGAAAAGGGCGGTCACAAGTACGGCGAGAGGCCTCTCTCGCGATCCAGTATCCTGATTTACCGGTATAGTTGCCAGATTTAGTAAAAGACCAACTATAGCCGTCTCTCGAGAACACTAAGGATGGTCGTATACCCAATATTAGAGGAATATCCTCGGTGAAAACAGATTCTTCACTTGCTCCACCCTCCATTGTTTAGATATAGGATCAATAAGGGAATTGACGTAGAGCCTAGGATCTCTCTCGGCTGACAACCCTCTAGGAATTGGAGCCGGAATATCTGGTATCCACGGGTCACACCAGATGCGCGTATCAAAGCCTGATCCAATTGTCCTCCGAAGGCCGAAATGAGAAGGGGCTTTGCGGCCATTATACTACGCCACCCGTAAGACGGACGGTAAGAAGACTGCACATGAATTGGGTTTAAGTATTTAAAGTAACGCCCTCTCAAGACTCGATACACCAAATAGTTGGGGAATTTTAATAATCTCCATAATTGTTTGGCTAACAATGCTATATTAAAATCTTCTAGAAGCCGAAAACCCAGCCCTCCTTCTGAAAGTGGGGTACATAGTTTAGCCCAAGATGCCCAATGGAGACCACTACCAATCCCACTATTAGACCACCAAAAGTTGGCTATGGCACTGCTTAGTTTGGAGCAAACCGCCTTGGGTAATAAGAAACACGACATGACGTATGTCGGAAGAGCTTGGGCTACAAATTTGATAAGAACTTCTTTGCCCCCTCTAGAGAGAAATTTTGCAGACCAAGAATTAATTCTTCTCTGTAATCGTTCTCTCACAAAAGCAAAAACTTGTGCCTTTGATCCATGTATCTTTTCTGGGAGACCCAAATAAGTCCCCATTCCCCCCTCCTTTGAAACACCTAGGGAGTTTTTGATCAAAATCTTTACATGGGGGGGGGGGGGGGGNNCTCGCCATAACAGCGGATAATGTCAATAAGAGTCTTACTCTGTTGGACGTCAGCTTTACAGAAGAAAATGCTGTCATCCGCAAAGAGTAGATGAGAAATCGGTGGGTTAGCTCTTGCGATTTGCATGCCCTGAAACTAATAAATTGTGACATGAAACTCGTACATATCTTGTTTAGAATTAGCGGAAAATTAAGAATTTATATAGTATAATTTTCATTCATTTTAATTCGAGAAAATTAGCCGATAAAACAACAAATTTGTTAAAATGATATTTTTTAATATTTTATATTTACGTACTGATAAATAGTTAGATATGAATAATAAAATGTAAACAATGAATTGTGAACATTAATATATGAATGATTAATAGTTAAATGTAGCACCACCCCACCCGGGATCGAGTCCTCGTGCCTACGATAGTGTAAGAATTTGCCTGCTATTATGCAGGAACTGGCTATTGGGCCGGCCTGTTGTGGCCCAAA
>OVBE01002664.1:0-13364 GCA_900406425.1 Iberis pinnata
TGGATTGCCTCTGTTACTTCCGGCCCTACTACACTCCAATTTGCTGTGAAAAACTCTACTGGATATCCATCTGGGCCGCTAGCTTTGTTTCTAGGCAGTGAGAAACTCTACTGGATAATGGTCATGTTCGTTTGCCAGTTTCTAGCGTCAGCGATTAAAATTGTGTTCGTTTGTCAGTCGCTGGTCCAGCGACTAAACGCAACGATTAATCGCTATTGTAAAATAAATCCCACTCAACAGTTATGCAACGGTTGTAAAAAAGGAATTGTTACTCGACAAACAAATTGAAATTGCAATCTTTGCGTGACGCCTCCACAATTTTTTTAGATCTAGTTCCACAAGTTTTTTGAATTGTCATATGATTGGTAGTTAGTGCCATTGATAATAGAAAATCTTTGTTTTTGAAAATTGTTAATGTTAATCGCATAAGTTGTATATAGTTGATTCAATCGACTGTTTAAGTGAATAATTTTTATTTTCATTTTCTTTTTCAATATTGTGGGTTTGTTATAGTTGCATATGTTCTAGGCAGCATAAAAAGCCCAAACTAGACAATGTCAAACAAAGGTTATGGGTGGTAACAGTTTATGTAAAGTGTTTATGAAACAAAGTGAGAAGACAAAAATATACACCCTCCATTTCATATTAGTACTTGTTTTTGCTTAAGAGCGCGCATACTAAGACAATTTTTTGTTTTTCTATATTCTTTTTACTTTTTTGTTTTTTTTTGTCTCTATATTTAGTTAGAGCAATGATTATTATGAATTAACAAAAATAAAAAAGATAAGAAAATGATTTTAAAAAAATAAAAAAAAACATAATTATTTTAACTTTTTAAGTAAAAATTTTTACGTTTTGCCTTGGTTTTTGAAAACAACTTATATTGTGAAACAAAATAAACCCTTCCAAACAACTAATAATATGAAACAGATGAAGTATTTTTTGTTTTGTTTTAATAGGCCGGTCTAGTGGTCAGCTCCTGCATAATATGAGACAATTAAACTATCATGGGCAAGGATTCGATCCCAGATGAAATAGTGTTGCCAGTCTCATATAGTCTTATGAATGCCACTATATCAAAATTACTTTCCAACGAAAACTATAGTTATGATTTGGCTGTAATTCATTTAAATTATCAATTTTCTAATCACCAATTATTTCAAATAGTTGGCAGTTACGGTGTAAAGAGTATCTTTCATTAATTTTTTTTTTTTGGTAGTGATATCTTTCATTAATTTATGAAATAGATTTGTAGATCCTACATTTTAGGAGAAATAATTATTATTATATAAGCTTGAATGACTAGGTTGTCGAATACACGTTATGTTTTTAAGGTTTCACTTGCACCCAGGTTTTTTTTAATGAATGCAAGATTTAAGCCAAAATTATTATATATTGATTTTATTTATAGAAATGCCCCTATATTATTGATTAATTTGCATTGGTGCATCTACAAAAATTTAGTGATACATTCTCTGATTGTTGTTAGTTGTGGGTCAAATACCATTGATAAAAATATAAAGGAACTATTCAAGAAATTAAGTTTACATGTATATATACAATGGCGGAGCTAGAATTAATTTAGCCGGAGGCAAAACATATATATTACTAAAGAAAATATATATACAAGAAAAAATTTTGTAGGAAATTAAATGTGTACAATGTTTACTCATAGCTTCATTTTTTATCATAATTTAATTTTTTACTTATTTTAATAGTTTTAAAAATAATAAAAAAATCACTACAAATTGGTTACTCGATAAGATTTTTAAAATATAATATTTACGGTTTTAATATTTGAAAAGCATATTATGACTAATCTAATAGCAACATACAAAGTTGAAAAAAAAAATTTCTTAATAAAAAAAAAACTTCCTTAAATTATTTAAAATAGTTGGTTGAAAAAAATTAAGTATCTTTTTAATTATATAAGTGAATCTATTGTATTAGTAGATATGGATTTTTGAAAGAAAAAAACCGAGACTTCTAGCTCTGGTGGAAAAAGGCTCCTAGCTGTGAGTTTCACCACCTGGGTTTGCATCCCGGCCACCGTCAATTAACATGAGATGAATTTCGGCGTTTCTCCTGAATATCCTTAGCGACTGCGGACGCTTTGAGCCTAGTCGGAGTCCTTTGGGGCTCCGGATACCAGGGTCATCAAATAAAAAAAAATAAAAAACTATTATGATTTGTGTACCTTTATGCTATGAAAATTCAATATTTTAATATAATATTTGAAGAATACGAGGGGGCATAACTGAATACCTTAACAAAGTTATATGTTTTGTCAGATATATATATATGGATATATGATCAAGAGGAGCCAACCACAAAACAAAACTTATCTTTCACTTTCTCTCCTTTTAGAAAAAAAAAAAAAAAAAAACTTTTTTGANTTGTAATAAAATGAGCGATTCTACACAATCTGAAACAGATGAAATGTCTATACAAATGATGCCGTTTCATGATCATCCATTAGTTATTTCTAATAATAATGAATTTGATTATATGCTTTGCTGGTTATGCGTTCAGTGTAAGAGTCGAGAGCGCAGCATCATGTACCTTTGTCGGAAGTGCGAAATCAGAGTTCACAAGGAATGCGCCGAATCCTTCTTCAACCACCCAATACACAGCAATCACTCTTTTAAGCTCTTCAATGATGACCCCATACATTGTTGTCATTTTTGTCGAATCCAAGTTCGGTCTCATTATGCTCGGTGCATAAAATACAACATAAGCATGTGTTGGAATTGTGTGATATCTCCACCACCACCACTCACTATATTTCAACCGAAGCACCACAAGCATAGCCTCACCCTCTTGTCGAGATTAGTCACTTTTACTTGTAATGCATGTGGTCTTCAAGATGACCGCAATCCTTATGTGTGTCTTCAATGCAACTTTATGGTCCACAAAAGTTGTACTGATCTACCAAGGGTCATAAACATTAATCGTCATGATCATCGCATCTCTCATACTTTCCATCTTGGTCAAAAACAAGGAGGAGGAGATTGGAACTGTGGAGTTTGTCGAAAAAATATTGATTGGATTTACGGAGCTTTTAAATGTTCTCGTTGTCCTAGTTATGTTGTTCATTCAAAATGTGCGACAAGGAAGGAAGTGTGGGATGGCATAGAACTCGAAGATATTCCAGAAGAAGAAGAAATAATTGAAGATCCATTCACATTGATTAATGAAGAAGGAGATATCATTCATTTTCTTCACGAGAATCATATTCTAAGATTGGATGAGAATTCTGTAACAGATATGCGATGCGGAGGTTGTGTTCTTGCCATCAATGAAGATCCATGTTACAAATGCGTACAATGCGAGTTTGTACTTCACAGAGAGTGTGCAAGTCTTCCTCGAAAAATACGACATTTTCTGCATAACCATAAACTTGTTTTGCAGGTGGACAAGAAAGGTATTCGTTGTGGCGCTTGTAAAACCTATTCTAATGGTTTCAGGTATATTTGTTTCGAAGACGATTGCAAAAATAATGGAGTGATTTATGATGTTAAGTGTAGTTCAGTATCAGAACCGTTTCAACATGATCTGCATCCACAACATCTTTTATATTGGACCTTGGAAGGTGAAAAAAAATGTAAGGCTTGTGGCACAGAAATAAATAATCCATTAAGTTGTATGGATTGTGAGTATGTTATATGTATGAACTGTGCCACTTTACCGAGAAAGGTGAAAAATATTAGATATGATGATCATTTCTTGTCATTGAGCCAAGGTGTCGGAAATGCAAGTGGTGATTTGTGGTGTGATATTTGCGAGACGAAGATGGATCCGAATAAACGTTACTATGCATGTGAAGAATGTGGGATAAATCTTCACATTGATTGTGTAATCGGTGATTTTCATTATTTCAAGCTGGAACCACCAGATACAGAAAACAGAGGTCTATATTCTACAACAGTTGCCAATGACGGTGCTAATCGACCGATATGCAGCGAATGTCAAGTTCGTTGCAGGTTCCCATTCATTTTGAGGATCACTAAACCAGAGTCCGTTCGTTACATATGTACGATCGAGTGTCTGAAAAAACTTTAATCGTCCAAATTCATGCTAACAATTTAGACAGTAAATTGTAAAATTGCATGCTTTCATCATTTTAATGTTAAAAACTATTTTTCAAATCGTTGTGCATGTAATTTTGTGAGAATATGATAAGGGTTTTTTTCTGAATATGTTACGAGTGAAGTGTTTTCACACTTTTGTGTTCTTAAGTATCATGCTACTAGTCTTGTATCCTTTGGATTCATCATAAAAAAAATAAGACACTACTCGAAAATGGCATCATAAAATGGGCATCGTAAAGACAACAATATCATATGTAGGATCTTACAACATGGAGAGAGATGAAAAACAGTATAAATCACTATAAGCAACACTTAAATCAAATCCATTATTAGATGATATCTTAGTTTATGTCAAAAGCACCACAAAAGAGATACACAAACTCGAAAAGGCGATAGAAAAGGGGAAGAGAGACCAGAGATTTTACTTTAGTGATGATGATCTTGTACATATTGAAGGCCACAATCCTTGCAGATCGCTGGCTCATCTAAGTCAAGACATATGAACTCGATTGGATGACCAAAGGCCGGATTCGTGTCTGCATGTTGTATAGTCAATCTCTGTTTTAAGATCATCATATATCTATGATACACAAATATGCTGAGAAGAGAAGACAAAACCTCCTTCACAAGCAGAAATTCTTCCATCAACTTTGATAGGTGGAACCTCATTTATCAATTCCATTTATGATACTGTTACACTTTAGAGCTATCAAAAATAAACTCTACGATAGCGTCCACATACATAGCATTTATGAAAACGCTACCAAATGATTATGTATAGAGGATAATAAACAAATCAAGACTTTGTTTTACACAACAAATACACCTTTATTAAACTTAATTTGTTTGATCGTTCTTACAAAGACTCAACCTAAACAGGTTTTACACAATAATATACTCTACTAGAATGTCACCTACAAGTTTAATAACCACAGCCTAATTGATCACTCAATTCGTGATCCTCTCAGAGCCTAAAGAACACTCACCAGAATCAACCCTCTGTTTTTCGAAAGTTGAACCGCTAAACCTTAGCAAGAAAAAAGAGCAAAAGTGTTAACCCTAATAATCACTTTTCTCTTTATTTATACTCTACCCAAAACCCTAAAGGAAAATTTCCTAACAATCAAATCGCACTAGAATCATGTTTCCACTCTTGAATATCTTCCCCCTAGATATTCTCGCAATCTCTCTTTCTTTGTTTTGATTTCCAAATAAAATCTTCTCTGACTTCCATCTTCAGACTTTATCTTGTTTCAAGATCTTAACTTGCATATCTTCTTAAGATATTCTCCACAAGATATTCGCTTCAATGCATTGAATCCGGAAACGTATCTTTGTCTGATGTCAGATTTCATCAGTTCATTGATTCCAATCTTCATCAGTCTTCTGATTCCATCAGCTTCTTGATCCAAGTCTGCATCAGTCTTTTGATTCCATCAACTCCTTGATCCAAGTTTGCATCAGTCTTTTGATTCCATCAGCTCCTTGATCCAAGTCTGCATCAGTCTTCTAATTCCATAAGCTCCTTAATTGCAGACTTTCGATCTCTCCCTTTTTGACTTGATGTCATAATCAAGCATCTGCCAATTCTTGTGTTAACACAAACACTCCAAAAGAAGTACAGATAATCATACTGCAATTATTTTGACATGTTAGCTTAAATCAAATGACTAAGCCTTCAAACTTAAACCAAGACTTAGGTAAAAAAACAATAAGCAAATAGTTCAAAAGGTTCAGGCATACAAAAACAGTTTTGAGCCAAACAAGAAGAGAAGCAAAAAGATTAAAAACACAAACACAAAAACAACAGCCCTCATTCTCTTCTCCCCCTAAATCATGTGTCTCCCCTAATCAGAGTCAATTGCCTCGTCGTCTTCACCACTTACTCCCCCTACATGTGTGACATCATGTCAAAAAAACCTAGAGACTATCATGGAAAATGAGATAATCGAGATAGAAATACTTACCTGCAGCTGAGGCATCCTCAAGCATCTGAATGGCACTCTGCATGGCCTTGCGCAACATGTAGATAGCAGCACAATCGCCCTTCTTGACCTTGATCTTTATAGCATGCTTTGATTTTGATGCTCGAGTCACTACAGTCTTCTGTTTAGGTGCCTTGACTGGTGCAGACCTCTTGCTTTCCTTGCGAATTACTGGCTTGACCATACTATGTTCCGCAAGTGTGAATGGTTTAGCATGTGACAGTGGCGTAGTAGGATGCTGGGAGTTAATCAGGCGGTTGATCAGTCTAGGGAATGGATGATAAAACTTGGAATCAGGGGTCTTGGCGTGATTCACTATGTGCTGAAAGATCAGATTACCTAGGTTATGTTAGAAAGAGTAGAGATCGATGCCATTAATATTCTCTTAAGTCGAGCATTATTGTTGAATAGTTTATTTATGGGATTTTCCAAATATGTTTAACATGTAATACCTTTTTTAATTGGACAATGAAAATAAATTAATATTTTTGTACTTGAGGAAATTAAATGTATGACCTGTACTATTTAGAAAAGGGATAAGATAACGCTAATTCACAGATAGGATCTTACAACTTGTAGATACTCAATTGAAACATTTATTAGAACTTACAAAAGTGGATAGAAAAGTCAAATTAATAATGTCAATTATCTCAATGCATGATTAGTTTGTGATTAATCGGCTATTATCACATGATAATTTTAGCTGTAACTCTCGTCTGATAGGCTACTTAGGAAAGTCATATAATCTTAATCAATATTTAGTAGTTAGTACGTCATTATCTCAGTGCCGTTTACTCTTATTTATAGGTAGTTGTGAGAAATCGTGATGACCTTTTAATTGTTTAGTTTGTTGTGTTTGTGTTGTATATTACCTCCGTTCTCGAAAGGCACATGTTTTAGGATTTAGTTTTGTTTCTAAAAAGATGTTGTTTTAGGTGAAAACATTCTAAAAGAAAGGTATAAAGTAAAGTAAAAGTTGATTTCCTTAACCTACGTAAAAATTCCAAAACATCCTCCTTTCAGGAACGGAGGGAGTAGTAAGTTTCTTGAAAGTCATATTAGTTAATGTATCATTAATGTTAATGTAAGTTTACTTTTATATATATGGATATATGATCACGAGGAGCCAACACAAAACCAAAACTTGAATCTTTCACTTTCTCTTTTCTATTTGAATCTTTTGCAATAAAATTAGCAAATCTACAGAATCTGAAACAGGGCAAATGTCTAGAGAGATGAAGTCTTTTCATGATCATCCATTACATATAGATCATTATTCTCTGGATTGCAGTTTGTGCTACGGATATGACAAAGGAGAACGTGGTGTCCTCTATAGTTGTCAGGAGTGTGAATTGAAGCTTCACAAAGGCTGCATCGAATCCTTCCTCAACCATCCATTACAACACAATCACTTTTTTAAGTTCTTCCTAGAATTAAATTATAAAAACCTCTATTGTCATTTTTGTCGAAAGGAAACTTATGTCTTTGCCCAGTGCATGATATACAACATAAGGGTGTGTGGATATTGTGTGATATCTCCACCACAGCTCACTGTTTTTCAACCAAAGCACCACAAGCATAGTCTCACACTCTTGTCGAGGTTAGTCACTTTTACTTGTAATGCTTGTGGTCTTCAAGGCGACCGCAATCCTTATGTGTGTCTTCAATGCAATTTTATGGTCCACAAAGATTGTATTGATCTACCGAGAGTTATAAGCATAAATCGTCACGATCATCGTATTTCTCATACTTTTCATCTTGGTCAAAGACAAGAAGGAGGAGATTGGAAGTGTGGAGTTTGTAGGAAAACGATTGATTGGATCTATGGAGCTTTTAAATGTTCTCGTTGTACTAGTTATGCTGTTCATTCAAAATGTGCAACCAGAAAGGAAGTGTGGGATGGAAAAGAACTCGAAGATGTCCCAGAAGAAGAAGAAATCGAAGATCCATTCAAGGTGGTCAATGAAGAAGGAGATATCATTCATTTTCTTCATGATAAAGAGAATCATATTCTAAGACTTAATGAGAATTTTGTTACGGATATGGTGAGATGTGGAGGTTGTGTTATTGCCGTCAACGGAGATTTATGTTACAAATGTGTGGAATGCGAGTTTGTACTTCACAAAGCTTGTGCAAGTCTTCCTCGAAAGAAACGACATTTTCTGCATAACCATAAACTTGTTTTGCAGCTCAATAAAGATGATTTTACGTGTGGAACTTGTGAAAGCGCTTCTAGTGGTTTTAGGTACATTTGTTGTGAAGAAGATTGCAAAGATAATGAAGTGATATGTGATGTTAGGTGTGCTTCTGTATCAGAACCGTTTCAACATGATCTACATCCACAACATCTTTTATATTGGACTTTGGAAGGTTACAAAGAATGTAACGCTTGTCGCACAGAAATAAAGAATCCATTAAGTTGTATGGATTGTGAGTATTCATTATGCATGAAGTGTGCTACTTTACCAAGAAAAGTGAAAAATAATAGATACGATGATCATCTTTTGTCACTAAGCCAAGGTGTCGGAAACGCAACAGGTGATTTGTGGTGTGATATTTGCGAGACGAAAACAAATCCAAATAAACGTTACTATACATGTGAAGAATGTGGAGTAAGTCTTCACATTGATTGTGTTATTGGAGATTTTTATTATGTAAACGTGGGACGTTTAGATACAGAAGGTACAAAAGAGACAGATGAATGTGTTGAAGTAGTTGCAAATAACGGTGCTACTAGACCGTTATGCAGCGGTTGTGAAGTTCGTTGCAAAGCCCCATTTCTCATGAAGTTCGTTACAGAAGAATCTGTTTGTTACTTTTGTAAGTATGAATGTCTGTATAAACACTTAAATAGTTAAATTTATAATTGATCGTCCAGAATCATGTTTTACAATTTGTTGTGCATGTAATTTATTGAGAATATGATGTGTGAATAAAATATAACGTGCCTTGAGTAGAGTGATGTGTGAATGGTTTTTATTGTTTTGGATAATATGTATATATAAGAAGTAAGAGAGTTACAAGAGTTAGACAAACGAATTGAAATTGCAATACTTAAATCAAGAACAAATTTTTTGGTGAGGGTGCTAATATGTTACTAGTGAAGTGATTTTCACATTGTGTTTTTAAGTAAAATGCTACTAGTCCAATCACCTTTGGATTCAGCATAATAAAAAGGGCACTGCTTGACAATGGCATCATAAAATGGGAAAAGAAAAGACAATATTACATATAGGATCTTACAACTTGGAGAAATATGAAAAACAGTATAAAACACTATTACCAACACTTGAATCAAATCCATTATTAGATAATATCTTCAATTATGTCAAAACACCACAAAAGAGTTACACAAGCTCTGAAAATTGCGATAGAAAAGGGGCCAAAGATTTTACTTTGGTGATGATGATGATCTTGTACATAACGAAGACCACAGTACTTGCAGATCGCTGGCTGGATTCGTATCTACAAGTTATATAACCAATCTTTGTTTTAAGATCATCGTATATAGGGATGTTAAATGGTCCTAAATTACCCAACCCAACCTAAGCCCATAATAAATCCACCCATAAAAAACCCGAACCCAGAAAAATCCAACTATTTTGGATAAGAAAGGCTAAATCCAAACACCACCATGTGGGGTATGAGTTACCCATTTAACTATTTCATATACACTATATACTCATGGTTGACTGCAATTTGGATTGTTCCAAAATATTTTTACGAGAGGAATAATAGTTTTCGCGTCAAAACCGTTAAAACCGTAAATTTATGTTTTATGCAAAAAACCGTAAAATCATGTGTTTACGCAAAACCCGCAGAAACAGTTTCGCGTCAAAATCGTAAAATCATGTTTCTCCACCAAACCGAATTATCACGTTTTTCCGCAAAATAGTGATATCATGTTTTCTCGCAAAAGCCGCAAAACTATGTTTTTCACCAAACCTGCAAAATCACGTTTTTCGCCAAACCGCAAAATCGCGTTTTTTTGTAAAAACCGCAAAATCACATTTTTCGCCAAAATCGTAAAATTACATTTTCCGCAAAAATCGTGATATCATTTTTCCCGCAAAAACTGCAAATTATATTTTTTTTCGCCAAACTTACAAAATCAGGTTTTTGACCAAAACCACAAAATCACATTTTTTGCCAAAACCGAAAAATCACATTTTTTTCCAAAATCGTAAAATTACGTTTTTCTACAAAAATCGTGATATCATGTTTTCTCGCAAAAACCGCAAAATTATGTTTTTTCGCCAAACCTGCAAAATCACGTTTTTTCCCAAAACCGCAAATTCACGTGTTTTGCCAAAACTGCAAAATTACGTTTTGTAGCCAAAAACCCAAAATCACGTTTCCCGGTCAAAACCCAAGGAACATGTTTTTCGGCCAAAACCGCAAATTCACGTTTTCCAGCAAAAATAACAACAAAAAACGTTTTTCCGCCAAAATCTCAATTTCGCATTTTCTTGCCAAAACCGCAGTTTCATGTTTTTCTGTCAAAATTGCAAAATCATGTTTTCCATCCAAAACCATAAATTCACGTTTTCCCGCAAAAACTGCAAATTCACGTTTTTCTCTAAAAACCGCAAAATCACGTTTTCCGCAAAAATAGCAAAATCACGTTTTTCCGCAAAGACCACAAACTCACGTTTACTCGTCAAAACTGAAAAATTCACGTTTTTTCTCCACACACACAAAATCACATTTTCCTGCCAAAATAATAATTTATGTTTTCATGCCAAAACTGCAATATTACATTTTCACACCAAAAATCGCAAAAACGTGTTTTTGGAAAAGCATAATTTTGCGGGTTTTACAAAAAAATGATTTTGGAGTTTTAAAAGAAAATAATATATAAGTAACACAATCAAAGAACAAGAATAAAATTCATGGGTAAACCATTATCCTATTGGGTATACCCATATGGATTTTAGATATTACTCGGTTTTAATTCCTTATGGTAGGTATTTATACTTGCTATTTGGCATTATGCAAGCATTTTCCTTTTATATTTGGCATATTTTTAGGATTCTAGGTGTTCGGGTCGTTCTAGATCAAAATGATGAATTTCATAAGGTTTCATGTGCATATTGGTAGTATTTGTGAAGAGATCACAGATCGATCCCTCCCAAGCTCCTGGAATTTCATGTGGTAAGAGATCGATCCCTCCCTAAAAGGATCGATTGATCCCCAAGAAAAACAAAAGAGATAGATCCCTCCCTACAGGGATCGATCGATCCCTATACCCGAGAGAGAAGAGAGAAAAAAATCAAATTACAAGATCGTCCTCAAGCTTGTCTACAGTTTTCCTTATTTATTTAGATTTCTTTTAAACTTTAAAAGCCTTAGGCTTGGCTTTATCTACATTCTACGCATTATTTTATTTTCTCATATCTTTACAGAGAGACGGATTTCGAACCACATTATTTTGGAGAAGAATTTTGAACTCTTTTATCTTTCAATATATTTATTTGGTTTTTGAATATGTTTTCTTTAATTATGATTATTGTTGTGATGTCCATGTATGAGTAGCTCTCTAGTTAGGTTTTAAGGTTTCCCAAGGAAACCAAGTTTCATTGTTAGGGTTTTACATAATAGATTGAATTTGTTAGGTTCTTAGTTTAGACTTGTTCTTAATGCTTGACTTAGATTGGCCATCTATTTCATTGATATTAGATTGATAAACATAAAGAAATTTGGTTTAGAGATCTGGTTTAGTCTAGATGAGTAGATATTTGATAGTTGGATTTTTCCACTAGTTTTCAATTCCCATTATACTATCATGCCATTGTAGTATAGATCGGTGTCAATCCAATCAGGTGTGATGCTAACAATCAAGTTGCAATTGAAACTAATGATTCAAGTCAATATAAAAATGGGTGGTTTTACTAATAAGTCCTAACAAACAGAGCATGCATAAAACTAAAACAGGTAAAGGAAACAAAAACTAATATGCAACGGCAGATACTAAGCATAAACAGCAAGAAATTAAAAAGGGTAAAGATGCAATCAGATGGGAAACAGTTCATGAGAACAAGGGCAATTGAGAGATTCATCCTAAACTACCTAAGCACCTAACATACCTCAAACAATGAGCTAACCACTAGACATCAGATTCATATGCAACCAAGTCCAATGTCTTGGTAAATGGTCACAAGAAAAGTAATCACCAGACTAACTCTCGTTAACGGTACACTACTAAGTAGGCATGAGCAACCAATCTACTAAAGCCAATAAGCACCCTAAACATCTAATCTCTTAGGCTAGGATGTGCAAATCTCTGAAATCACCATGATCAGGCATTTTATTGAACACCTTCTGAGTGTTGAAATGCCTAAAATCATATTTCAATTAGTGTGAAAGAAATCAGCATGAAGAACAATGAAACAGAAGGGATCTAGATGCAAACAAGCTTAGGTACTTACGTAAAATCAGAACATCAATACCAGTCTACCCCATCCTCAGGAACCTAAGGGAACTACTCACTACACATGGTGGAAATGAAAGCAGGAAAAACATAAATTATAACTTCAAAACCAAACATCATGATCAAAAGTCAAACTATGAAGAACAACAAGAACACCAACCCAGAAAATAAGAACAGCAATGAAACAGTAACACACAGAGGAAAATGATCAAAGCTAAAACAAAAGATTAAAAGCTTAAAAACTTAGATCAATATGCACCAGATAGAGCACAACCCTAATCTATGCATGAAAGTAAAAGAAAACAGAAGATTAGCATAAAACTTAAAAGGATTTTGGGTTTAACATCAAGAACACTAAGAACATCAAAGGGAAAATAGAGAGAAAAGAAACCTAGACAAAAACCTAAAAATGGCAACAAAAATAGACTCCCTAAAATAGAGGCGTTTTAGGGTTTTATAGTGTTCAGAGAAAAGCCCTAAAACGCATAAAAGACAAAAAGCAATGATTAAATTAGGTCTTGGGTCTGGTCCATCCTGGAACCAAGTTGGTCGGATCGGAGCATGTTTGGCTCGAGTTGAGAAGAACATGAGATCGAGTCATTGATTGATGCTTGAGAGGCAAAGTTCCTTGGCCGAGGCGAGAGAGATATGGATGAGGCCCAGTAGAAGCATGCAATCGAGGCGTTCATGCCTTTGGTCGAAGTGATCACCCAACTTGGTGATCAAGCCGAAGGAGGTCAAGGCGGAAAGTCTTGGTCGAGTTGGGTCTAATGTGAGATCGAGCCGGGATTTAGGTGGGCACGAGGATGGGATCGAGCCAAAGAGAGAGAGAGAGAGAGAGAGAGAGAGAGAGAGAGA
>OVBE01002664.1:13459-29724 GCA_900406425.1 Iberis pinnata
AGAGAGAGATCAAGCCGATGAGATGCGTGTTCGAGGGGGCTTAGGTGGGTGGTCGAAGCGGAGGTCGAGCCGAGAGACGGAGGAGATCGAGCTAGGTGAAGATGTGGCTCGATCACGAGATTGAGTTAAGGACAGAGGTGGCCGAGAGAGAGATCGAGCCAAAATGTTTGCAGAGATCGAGCCGGGCTTGTGCTGGTCCCGTTCCACGAATTTTCCGTTCCTCTTCTGAATTCTCACAAATCATCCTGAAAACTCTCGAAAGTTCTGAAAAATCTCCAAAATGCATGCATATGCAAATGCTAATGCAAAAATCCCTAAAAATCACAAACTTGTCAATAAGATCTATAAATGCAACATATGAACACTTAAAGACCTAAAAATTAATGTTAAACGACTTCTAAAACCATGAAATTGCAGAGACATCAATATTCTTGCTTCTGAGAGTAATGTCCTGAATATCTATGACTTTTTTGAATCTGAACGTAATGCTTGATTGAATTGTTAGACACATGAGAGTTTGTATATGATAATTCAAACATAGGGTTTAATACTTCGAGAGGATATTATTCTAACTGTATTTCATGTTGAGAACTATTTTCAAAGTACAATCATGCATATTAACCTGATATTTCAAACCTGACTACCTGTGGATATCCGTATTGCCTGACAGTTTTATTTTATTGGTTTACAACCGCTTTTAATTATTGCTTTTAACTCTGTTACGAAAAACCTTATTTTGTCTTAGCTTGATTCGATTTAAAATGAAAATCGTGCTTGTCTGGTCCCTGTGGGATTCGACTTTTTTTACTATACTATATTGATATGTTCTATGCAGTATATATTTATGAATTAAAACCTGAGCATATCCGTTTTCAAATAAAAAAAGACCCACCCAATTTTGGCCCACATTTTTTAGAGGGGTAAAACACATACCCACCATTTATGGATATGAGTAAACTCATGGGTTTTTAGCTCACTTTAACATTCTTAATCATATATCTACTAAATTAGATATCTATGTTACACAAATGATGAAAAGAGGAGACAAACCTCCTTCTTCCATCAACTTTGATGCGTGGAACTTCATTTATCAGTTCCATTGGTGATTTCTTGCTTTTGTCCTGTACAAGTTATTTCATTAACCATGTTATAGAGTCTCTTTAACAACAACAAAAAATGGATGAAAATTCTCAATATTGCATAAGTTATGAATAATTTACCAATAACATCAAAATGACCAAAATTTTTAGAATTAGTGGGCTACAACCTATTGTTTTTGGCCAAATTGAAAAAATAAATTTACCTTTTAATATTTCCTTAGAGTCTTTTTAACATTAATAAATTAATGAAAATTTTTAATTCTTAATACTTCATAAGTAAAATAATATTTTACCAATAATGTCAAAATGACAAACAAACAAAAATAGAAGTAGTGGGCTATATAACCTATTCTTTTTGGCCAAATTGAAAAAAGTGGAAATTACCTTTTTATTGCTTCCTTAGATTCTCCTTGACAATAATAAACGGATGTACCTTTTTAATTCTCAATATTGCATTAGTTTTATAACGGTTTAGCAATAACGTCAAAATGGCCAAAAAGTTTAGAATCGTTGGGATACAGCCCATGGTTTTGGCTATATTGAAAAAAATTGAAATTTACTTTATATTGCTTCCTTAGAGTATCCTTAACAATAATAAATGGATGAAAAATTTTAATTCTCAAGACAACATAAGTTTTGTAATAATTTACCAATAACGTCAAAATGATTGAAGCTTTTAAAATTAGTGGACTATAGTCTATTTTTTGGCCAGATTGAAAAAAAAATTACGTTTATTGCTTCGTTAGAGTCTCCTTAATAATAATAAATGGAAGAAAATTTTTAATTCTTAATATTGCATAAGTTATGTAATATTTTACCAATAACATTATAATGACCGAAATTTTATAGAATAATGGGATATAGCCTATTTTTGAGGAATTTAATTTTTTTTTAAAAATGTACGTTGTATTGAGTCTTAGAGTCTCCTTCGCAATAAAAAATTAATGAAAATTTTTAATTCTCAATATTATATTTTGTTTATAATAGTTATTTGATCATCGTTTGTAAAATAGTAAATAAATTATCATATAAGTCATCTACATTAATAATTGATAAGATTTTTATAGTTTAACATATTATAAAGATAGAAACTAAAGAATTAATTAAAGCTTTATTGATAAAATAGAAATTATATATATATATATATATATATATAAATAAATTTAGCATTCAAACAAAATATTCGTTACCAATAAATAAAAATCAGAAAACTATTAATATAAATTTATGCACTAAATATGACTAATTATGTAGTTTTTTATGATACAAATATCATGACTATGAATTTCATTCCAAACTTTACATTTTGTTATATACTTTTCTATTGCATTGTCGATATACTATCAATTCACATATTGTTTCCAAAATCGTTTCAATTTTTTGTGATCGAACAATTAATAATATATATCAATTTATTCAAAAATAAAAACATTTAATTAAATAGATCATACATTTATTATTCTAGCCACTTTAAGTGTCTAAATCCTAATGTCATTTTACATAATTGATTATAATTCTATCATATAGTCTAATAATGGTAACGAGAAAATTTTCTATGATGTCACATCGTGATGCGCTCAACATGCGCCTAGCACTGCGACGAAGACGGCGAGCAGGAACTAGAAGATCTAGAGAAGATGGGTTAGAGAGATAAGATTTTAAGAGATGAAAAAGTCTTGAGAAGATGAAAGTTATGCCAATTCTATATTTTAAATGGCATTTGGGATCTGTATACTGTATAGTACTCCCTCCATATCAATATAATTGATGTTTTAGAGAAATTTTTTTGTTTCAAATTATTTGATTTTTTCGCGTTTCTATGCAAAACTTTAAAGCTATTTGTCATTAATATTTTGTATAACCATTTTTGATTGGCTAGATTGGCTATAATTAATGTGATTTTTATAGAAATTAGTTAAATTAAATGATGTTTTTGTGTTTTATTAAACAGCGTGCAAAAACCTTAAACATCAATTATTTTGATACAGAGGGAAGTAAGTTTCTTGAAAGTCATATTAGTCAACGTATGATAGTTGTTAACACTTAATAACCAAAATAGTTGTGATTTGGCTGTAATTCATTAAAATTATTAAATTTCTAACTACCAATTATTTCAATTAGTTGGCAGTGACTGTGTAAAGAGTATCTTTCATTAATTTATGAAATAGATTTGTAGATCCTACATTTTAGGAGAAATTATTATTATATAAGCTTGAATGACTATGTTGTAGAAGCCACGTTATGTCCAGGTTTTTTTTAATGAATGCACGATTTAAGCCAAAATTATTATATATCGATTTAATTTATAGAAATGCCCCTATATTATTGATTAATTTGTATTTGCGTCCCCACAAAACTTTTGTGCTACATTCCTCTAGCTTTTTGATTTGTGGGTCATTTACCATTGATAATAATATAAAAAGGAACTATCCAGGAAATTAAGTTTACATGTATATACATTGGTGGAGCTAGAATAAAATTTAGTCGGGAGCAAAAAATATATATTATTAAAGAAAATATATATACAAGAAAATATTTGTAGGAAATTAAATGTGTTTAATGTTTACTCATAGCTTAATTTTTTTATCATAGTTTAATTTTTTACTTATTTTAATAGTTTTAAAAATAATAAAAAAAAACAATCACTAAAAAATTGGTTACTCGGTAAGATTTTCACAATATAATATTTACGGTTTTAATATTTGAAAAGCATATTATGACTGCTCTAATAGCATCATACAAAGTTGAAAAAAGTAGTTATCTTAATTAAAAAAAACTCTCTTAAATTATTTAAAATAGTTGGTTGAAAAAAATTAAGTATTTTTTTATTTATATAAGTGAATCTATTGAATTAAATAGATATGGATTTTTGAAAGAACAAAAAAAAGGAAAAACCAGTATGATTTTTGTACCTTTATGCTATGAAAATTCAATATTTTAATATATTTTTTGAAGAATATGAGGGGCATAATCGAATCCTATATTAGAATGATGAAAAATATGACGTTTCCTCATTTATGCTTTGTGCAACAATGGATCCCTCAACTTTGCTTAAGTTCTTAACCTTCTTTTTTAAATGAAACATGTAACGCTCAAACGGATACATCTATCTGTATTGAACAGGACCTCCTAGTCTAGCTTCCAACGGTAAATGGATCGGAAGATGTTCCATAACGTCGAAAAATGAAGGTGGAAATATTTTCTCAAGATTGCAAATGAGAATAGGGATATTTGTCTCCAACATCCATACACTATATGTGGTAATTGATCTAGAACACAAATCTCAGAAAAAAGCACTGATTCTTGTATAAGAAAGCCAAAAATAGTTAACACAATTAGGTTCACTATTAAATAATACGTCGAAAAGTATATATGTATGTACCTGCAATTGATTCATGCACGTCCTTAGGGAGTAATTCCGATAGTGCAAATGGCAGCAGACGTTGCATAAAAACATGAGCATCGTGTGATTTCATCCCAGAAAACTTGCCATTTTGCTCATCAACGCAACGACTCAGATTTGATGCGTAACCATCTGGGAACCTAACATCTTCTGTAATCCAGCGAAACAATTCATTTCTAGCTTGTGCAGAGAGCCTAAAAATGGGGATTGGACCAACCCTGCTTATAGCTGTTTACAAGATTTGTGTGCTCGAGTAAAGTCAACGAATATTAATATCCGAACTCAACGAAAATAAATTGGTCTAATAATTCAAACTAGGGCTGGGCATTCCGGTTTACCGTTCGGTTTTTTGGTTTTCTGGTTTTTTGGTTTTATGAAAACTAAAACCGTTCGATTTAAGGTCCGGTTATGGTTTGATGAAAATCAAACATTGTTGATATGGAAAGAGTAATTAGTTATGGTACTTTCACCAATTGTGATCACTGACTTAATAATCAAAATAGTTATGATTTGGCTGTAATTCATTAAAATTATCAAATTTCTAACTACCAATTATTTTAATTAATTAGTTGGCAGTGACTGTGTAAAGAGTATCTTTCAATAGTTTATGAAATAGATTTGTAGATCCTATCTTTTAGGAGAACTTATATAAGCTTGAATGACTACGTTATGTGATAAGGTTGCACTTGCACCCAGGTAATGAATGCAAGATTTAAGCCAAAATTATTATATAATGATTTAATTTATAGAAATGCTCCTATATTATTGATTAATTTGTATTTGTGCCCTTACAAAAATTCAGTGCTACATTCCACTGGTTGTTGTTATTTGTGGGTCATTTACCATTGATAATAATATAAAAAGGAACTATCCAGGAAATTAAGTTTACATGTATATTTGAGTTAGAATTAAATTTAGCCCGGGGCAAAAAATATATATTACTAAAAAAATATATTTACAAGAAAAATTGTGTAGGAAAATGTGCTCAATGTTTACTCAAGAAAAAACTAGTACAGTGGAAAGATATTTAAATAAAAGAATCGATCGAATGAAGACTATATACTCAATTATTTAAAATAGTTGGTTGAAACAAATTAAGTATTTTTTTATTTATATAAGTAAATCTATTGAATTAAATAGATATGGATTTTTGAAAGAAAAAAAAAAGGAAAAACTATTATGATTTTTGTATCTTTATGCTATGAAAATTCAATATTTTAATATAATATTTGAAGAATATGAGGGGCATAATTGAATACCTTAACAAAGTTATATATATATATATACGATCAAGAGGAGCCAACACAAGACAAAACTTTTCTTTCAATTTCTCTCCTTTAAGAAGAAGAAAAAAAAAACTCTTTTGTAATAAAATGAGCGATTCTACACAATCTATAACAGATGAGATGTCTCCACAAATGATGCCGTTTCATGATCATCCATTAGTTATATTATATGAAGATGTTGATTATTTTGGTTCTTTTATGACTTGCCAGTTCTGCTATGGGTCTCAGAGTCCAGAACGCAGAATCATCTACCGTTGTCAAGAGTGCGATATCAATGTTCACAAGGAATGCGCCGAATCCTTCTTCAACAACCCACTACACAGCAATCACTCTTTTAAGTTCTTCCTCACTGATGTCATTAATCATTGTCATTTCTGTCAAATCAAAAATTGGTCTTCTTATGCTCGTTGCGTGAAATACAACATAATCATGTGTTATCGTTGTGTGAAATCTCCACCACCACTCACTATATTTCAACCGAAGCACCACAAGCATAGTCTCACCCTTTTATCGAGGTTAGTCACTTTTACTTGTAATGCTTGTGGTCTTCAAGGTGACCGCAATCCTTATGTGTGTCTTGAATGTAATTTTATGGTCCACAAAGATTGTACTAATCTACCAAGAGTCATAAACATTAATCGTCATGATCATCGCATCTCTCATACTTTCCATCTTGGTCAAAAACAAGGAGGAGGAGATTGGAACTGTGGAGTTTGTCGAAAAGATATTGATTGGATTTACGGAGCTTTTAAATGTTCTCGTTGTCCTAGTTATTCAGTTCATTCAAAATGCGCAACGAGAGAGGAAGTTTGGGATGGGATAGAACTCGAAGATATTCCAGAAGAAGAAGAAATAATTGAAGATCCATTCATGGTGATTAATAAAGAAGGAGATATCATTCATTTTCTTCACGAGAATCATATTCTAAGACCACTTGATGAGAATTGTGGTACGGAGGATATGTTGAGATGTGGAGGTTGCGTTCTTGCCATCAATGGAGATCCATGTTACAAATGCGTGGAATGTGAATTCGTCCTTCACAAAACGTGTGCTAGTCTTCCTCGAAAGAAACGACATTTTCTACATAACCATAAGCTTGTTTTGCAAGATGACAAGAATATTTTTGGTTGTAGAGCTTGTGAAACATTGTCTAATGGTTTTAAGTACGTTTGTTGTGAATATGATTGCCAAGATAAAGTGGTGTTTGATGTTAGGTGTAGTTCAATATCAGAGCCGTTTCAACATGATCTGCATCCACAACACTTTTTATATTGGACCTTGGAAGGTTACAAAGAATGTAACGCTTGTGGCAAAGAGACTGAAGATCCATTAAGTTGTATGGATTGTGAGTATTTTTTATGTATGGCGTGTGCTACTTTACCAAGAAAAGTGAAAAATATTAGATATGATGATCATTTCTTGACATTAAGCCAGGGTGTCGGAAACGCAACAGGTGATTTATGGTGTGATATTTGCGAGACGAAGACGAATCCGAATAAACGTTATTATACATGTGAAGAATGTGGGGTATGTCTTCACACTGATTGTGTAATTGGAGATTTTTATTATGTCATAGGACTCGTATATAAAGACATAGAAAATGACAGAAGCTTCATAGCAGTTGCCAATAATGGTGCTACTCGACTATCATGCGGCCCTTGTAAAATTCGTTGCAAGACCCCCTTCCTCGTCATGAAAATCACCAGAATAAAGTCCCGTTACTGTTGTAGTATTGACTGTTTACCAGACGGCGACGACTAACTAACTACACTTAATCGTCTAAATTTCATGTTTTTATATAAATTGTAAAACTATACGCTTTCAACATTTCTATGTAATTTATGATGGTGAGTTTTCAGAATACTTTTCCCAATTTGATTATGGGAGCTAAATACTTTTCCCAATTGTGAAGACCAAATTCGTGTTTTCCAACTCATAAAACAAAGTTCTCAATTTAGACAAAGGAAAAAAAAACGGGAAAATATTCAAACTTTATAATATTTGTCATTTTAATACATCAAGTTTGTGTATTAAAGTAACAAATATTATAAAGAGGTATTCTTTCCAATATTATCAAAAGAAGTTCAAATTTCAAACATATCACACCCTTCCAAAAGTTTCAAAAATACCACAAACATAAAAGGTAAATTTTAAGGGTTTAGAATTTATAATTTTGGGTTTAGTTTCACTATTTAGTGTATATTATTTAGTTTTGAAGGAGATAGAGTTAGGTTTTAGGTTTTTAGGATTTAAATTATAAATTTTAAAGTTATTTCAAATTTGTGGTATTTTGAAAAAAAAAAAACAAAAATGTGGTATTTTTGAAAAAAATTGTGCTATTTTTGGAACTTTTTGGAATGTGGTATTTTTGCAATATATCTAATTTTGTGGTATTTTTGAGAATTCCCTTTTTATAAAGATTGAGTATTTTTCAAGTTTTTTTTGAAAGAAAAAAAAGGAACAACTATTATGATTTTTGTACCTTTATGCTATGAAAATTCAATATTTTAATATAATATTTGAAGAATATGAGGGGCATAATTGAATACCTAAACAAAGTTATATGAAATGTCAAACTATTTGTGGGCTCTTTTGTCAAATAGATCCGCCCATGTATATATAGGAGCCAACACAAGACAAAACTTATCTTTCACTTTCTCTCCTTTTAAAAGAAAAAAAAGAAACTCTTTTGTAATAAAATGAGCGATTCTACACAATCTATAACAGATGAGATGTCTCCACAAATGATGCCGTTTCATGATCATCCATTTGTTATATTATATGATGATGTTCATGATTTTTCTTCTTTTCTGGTTTGCTTGTTCTGCATTGGGTATCAGAGTCGAGAACGCAGACTCATGATTGTCTACCATTGTCAAGAGTGCGATATCAGAGTTCACAAGGAATGCGCCGAATCCTTCTTCAACAACCCACTACACAGCAATCACTCTTTTAAGTTCTTCCTCATTGATGTCATGAATCATTGTCATTTCTGTCAAATAAAAAATTGGTCTTCTTATGCTCGTTGCGTGAAATACAACATAATCATGTGTTATCGTTGTGTGAAATCTCCACCACCACTCACTATATTTCAACCGAAGCACCACAAGCATAGCCTCACCCTCTTGTCGAGATTAGTCACTTTTACTTGTAATGCTTGTGGTCTTCAAGGTGACCGCAATCCTTATGTTTGTCTTCAATGCAATTTTATGGTCCACAAAGATTGTACTAATCTACCAAGAGTCATAAACATTAATCGTCATGATCATCGCATCTCTCATACTTTCAATCTTGGTCAAAAAAAGGAGGAGGAGATTGGAACTGTGGAGTTTGTCGGAGAGAGATTGATTGGATTTACGGAGCTTTTAAATGCTCTCGTTGTCCAACTTATGCCGTTCATTCAAAATGTGCGGCGAGGAATGAAGTGTGGGATGGGATAGAACTCGAAGATGTTCCAGAAGAAGAAGAAATAATTGAAGATCCATTCAAAGTGATTAATGAAAAAGGAGATATCATTCATTTTCTTCACGAGAATCATATTCTAAGATTGGATGAGAATTCTGTAGCGGATATGCGATGCGGAGGTTGTGTTCTTGCCATTAATGGAGATCCATGTTACAAATGCGCACAATGCGAGTTTGTACTTCACAGAGAGTGTGCAAGTCTTCCTCGAAAGAAACGACATTTCTTGCATAACCATAGACTTGTTTTGCAGGTTTCCAAGGGAAATATTATTTGTGACGCTTGTGGAACCAATTCTGATGGTTTTAGGTACATTTGTTGCGAACAATATTGCAAAGATGATAGAGTGTCATATGATGTTAGGTGTAGTTCATTATCAGAACCATTCCAACATGATTTGCATCCACAACATCCATTATTCTCGACTTTGGAAGGCACCAAAGAATGTAACGCTTGTGGCAGAGAAATAGAGAATCCATTAAGTTGTATGGATTGTGAGTATGATTTATGCATGACATGTGCTACTTTACCAAGAAAGGTGAAAAATATTAGATAGGATGATCATTTCTTGTCATTAAGCCAAGGTGTCGGAAACTCGAGTGGTGACTTGTGGTGTGATATTTGCGAGACAAAGACGGATCCGAATAAATGTTACTATACATGTGAAGAATGTGGGGTAAGTCTTCACATTGATTGTGTAATCGGAGATTTTTATTATTTCAAGGTAGGATCACCAGATACAGAATTCACATATACACAAAACAATAGTTCATATGGTAAAACCGTTGCTAATGACAGTGCTACTCGACCGTTATGCAGCGAATGTCAAGTTCGTTGCAGGTTCCCATTCATTTGGAGGATCACTGAACCATAGCCCGTTCGTTACTTCTATACGATAGATTGTGTGTTGTAACTTTTACCTTAGATTTTAATCGTCCAAATTGATGCTTACAATATAGACAGTAAATATTGTAAAACTGCATGCTTTCATCGTTTTAATGTAACGAACTATGTTTCAAATTGTTGTGCATGTAATTTTTTTAGAATATGATAAGGTTTTTTCTTTTTCTGAATATTACTAGATGTCCTATTGTGCGTGCTAATATGAAATCTTATATATTTTTAATGTTACGAACTATGTTTCAAAACTTTTAGTGTGCGTGCTAATATGTTACGGGTGGAGTGTTTTCACACTTGTGTATTCTAGTAATATGCTACTAGTCCCAGTGGCGGAGCTAGAATTTTTAATTAGCAGGGGCAAATAAATAGATTAAAAATATAATTTACAAATGTAGAAGTAATACCAAAAAGACGCAGACTCTCTCTCTCTCTCTTCGACTTCTCCCTTCTCTTGCGGATTTTCTTCGCCGGAAGTTAAAGCGACCTAGTCGGAGGGTACGGAGGCCACCACTCTCTCCGGTCGGTAACAACTACGTGCGACGTGTCTGAGACCATCGTCGAAAGACCAGCGGCAGCGATCTCCGGCTCTTCTCCTCCTCCGCCACATCCGGCTCAGATTCCCTTCTTCTCTTCCACAAATCATTGTAGATCGGAGAAGCTTGGCATTGAAGCTTTGACTATGCTCATCTTAGGTTTCTAGGGTCAGATCTCGTCTTAGGTTAGCTCGCCGGAACGAGTTCTTTGCTGCTCTTTCTTCGCCGGCGGCTTTGTCTCCCCCCTCAAGCGTAATTTCCTTCTTTTGAGTCAGATATGGTAAAGCCGATTAACCCTTATCCTTCTCTGTTTCTATTTTGTGGGTGGTTACAGTTGCTGGACTGTTTCTACTTCGGCGGTCGCCGGCAACAATCGGTCTGTGCTTAGTCAGATTCGCGAGTTACAGTCGTCGACTTCACTTAGGACGATTCTCCTCTTTAGTTGTTAGGATTTCAAATTTCGGGTTCGGTTATTTTAGCGGTTTATTTCTTTGGTTGAACCGGGTTTGTCTGTTTCCCGGCTGGTTTGTGCTAATGCTTAGGTTGAGTACTTGGGTTCTCACTGATGCTTGTTCTAAGCTAGGTTTGAGATGGGTCTACTTCTGGTCGTATTTTCATTCAATAACAGACCTGAAGATGTTGATGTTGTAGTTTCTATCCTTGTCGGTTTGATCCCGGTTTCTCCTTCTGCCTGCTGTTGTGTCAGAATGACTGGGATGGATAGCCTATGGTCTTCACCGAGAATTTTCTGCCAGCTCTTCCCTTTCCATCAGTATAGTATGCGATTTTCTATGATCTTCCATCTGGCGTCGGTCTTCCTCTCTAGCGGTTTCCGCTCTGGGTCTTGGTTTCTGTCTTCAAGCGGCTCAACTTCTGGTTTTTGCTCGAGTTTGGTTTACTCTCTGCTCATCTCAGTAGTTTTATCTTCCAAGAGTCTTCTACTCAATCTTCCCTGGAGTGTTGTCTTCCTTTCCTCTAGGACAAGCTTCCGCTTTTACATCTCCTTCTTTTAGCCTCCTCAGCGCTTCGACAATTCCTGAATGCTCGGTTCGGGTGTCAATGTTTGTTATCGCCTCTGTGGAAAGATTCGCCTTCGTCCTTTATCTTTCAGTGTTCTTGTTTGTCTTCTTTTTATCTCATGTTTGTTCATAAAAGACGGAAAAAATATAGAAGTAATACATCTGTCAATGAACTCTACGTATACTCATAGTTTGAATGTTTTTGATGACTGTTTTATTTGTTACATCTTCAATTTTTTCGACATAGTAAACGAGATAATTACTAAATAACTGATCACCGATGTAATTCCATAGTATTTTTTCTGCCAATAAAATTATTTAGTGTTTAACTTATTAATTATTTTATACTAATTGGACTTAACAAAAAAAGTAAATTCTAATTTAATGTAAACTAAATAACATTTTTAAATGGGTTAACTTAAGTTAAACATAGTGTTTTATAATGAAAACAACCAAAAAATCCATATACAAAAAAAAAATTAAGCGGGGTCAGCTGACCCCACCTCTTTGTACTTGTCTCCGCCACTGACTAGTCATGTATCTTTTAGATTTGGCAATGTCGGGATGTTGAGTGAACCCTTTGGCAACCAGTCGAGCCTTATACATGTCAGTCTCACCATTAGCTTTCCGTTTAATTAAAAAAACCCACTAAAACCAACAATATTCATCGACTTAGTTGGAGGGACCAATGACCAAGTTTCATTTTTCTGTTGAGCACTAATTTCCTCGGCCATAGCGCGACGTCAATGGGAGTGTTTAAGTGCTTGGTGAACAGTTGTTGGAATAGATTCATGAGAGTATTATATCATGGTATTGAGATTGAGACGATTCACTGGTTTCCTTGTTCTTTGAGATAGTACTCGTTTAGGAACAGGAGCTTCTGATTTGGTAGCGTGAGGTTAAAGGCATCGATCTTGGTGAGTAGTTGCTAGAGGAGCTTGTAGAACAGATGTTATGTCTGAGTCTTGTTGAAGACTTGGAGATGGTAGAGGTTGCGAAACTGGTGTAGGAGTGGATAGAGGCAGTGAAGGTGGTTGTAAGGTTGTGTCATGCGAGACAGTTAGTTCAGGTGATATTACTCGGATCTAATGCATAATAGTGTGCATTTATGTCTGCTATTCTGCATTATTCCGAGTGTTTTCCTGGCAAATTTGGTGTATTTTCATGATTGTCAGCATTAAGACCAATGAAATAGAAGGGATCTATCAAAATATTAAAACTTAGACACCTAGGAGGAACAAAGAAACAACACCACCCTATCCCATCCTCAAGGAACCTAGGTCACTACTCACACAACATAAGGGATGCAAAATCAGAAGAACATAAAAGCATAGCTACTAAAGAAAACATTTTAGATCAAAGGTCAACAACTAAGAACAGACTTTTAAAAACCCTAAAACAAAAAAAAAAAACAAAACAAAGATGCAGAAGAAGATCTACAACATTAAGAACATCAACCTAGAAAATAAGAACATCAATGAAACAGTAACAAAACAGAGGAAAATGATCAAAGCTAAAACAAAATATTTAAAGCTTAAAAACTTAGATCAATATGCAGCAGATAGATCACAACCTTAAACTATGCATGAAAAAAAAAAAAAACAAAAGATTAGCATAAAACTTGAAAGAAATTTGGGTTTAACATCAAGAACACTAAGAACAAAAGAGAGAAAACTTGAAACCTAAGACAAAAACCTAAAATGGAAAAAATAAAGACTGCCCCGAAATGGAGGTATTTTAGGGCTTATATAATGTTTAGCAAAAGCCCTAAAACGCATACAAGACAAAATACAATCATTAGACTGGGTCTTGGGTCAGATCCATTCCGGATTCGAGTTGGTCGGGTCGGAGCATGTTTGACTCGAGCTGAGAAATGCTTGTGATCAAGCCATGTAAAAATGGTGCCGAGACGAGGTTTGGCTCAATCGCCGAATCAAGTTGAAGTTGTTCTGGCTTGATCACTGGATCAAGCTGTGATCAAGTGCTGCGGTCGAGGCAAGAAAGAGATGGCTGAGGTGGAGTAGCATAGCTTCGGGAAATCGAGCCGAGTGGAAGTGTTGCGGTAGAGGCGAAAAAGAGATGCTCAGGAGTGAGCGAGCGAAAGGAGATGTGGCTCGATCACGAGATCAAGTCAAGGATTGAGGTGGCCGAGAGAATAAGTTGGCCGAGATGAAGAGAGGTCAAACCGGGAGTGAGAGATCGAGCCGGACTTGGATGTGGCTCGATCACTGGATCGAGCCAGACTTGGATATGGCTCCATCGCTGGTTCGAGCCAAAAAGGTTGTCGTGATCGAGCCGGGCCTTTGTGTTGGTTCCGTTCCACGCATTTTCCGTTCCTCTTCGGAATTCTCACAAATAATCCCGAAAACTCCTGAAAGTTCTGAAAAATATCCAAAATGCATGCATATGCAAATGCTAATGAAAAAATTCCTAAAAATTACAAACTTGCTAATAACAACTATAAATGTGATATATGAACACCTAGAGACCTAAATATTGATGCTAAATGACTTCTAAAAACCATAAAAATACAGAGACATAACTAACCGACTGATTGTTTCCAACGGCTAACCAACGGTCATATTTTCAACGGAATAAGCCGTTGCAATTTCTTAAAAAAATAAATATATTATTTGTTATTAATTATTTAAAATTATCAACTGAAATTATAAATTAAAATTATTAATTAATCCTAATTAGGTAAAACACATTACAAATCCAAATCATAAAATACTTAAAATGTAGAAAACGACATAAACTACATAAAACCAAAACCACTACTCGGAACCGCTACCACCAGAACTGGAAAACCGCAACTGCATCTCTTCCATGAACTTCTCCATCTTCTTGTTCTGTATAGGGATATGCTCATGTGATTCATGCATATGTCGCTCGAGCAACGCTATGCGTTCTTCTTTCTCGTGCATCGACTCACGCATGGACGCGTTAGACTCGGAGTCTCCTCCATGTGCACAAGAGACAACCGACGATATGAGAGTGGAGCGATGCTCCCTAAACCGAAGATTCTCTTCTTCTTTTTCGGTGTCTCCTACAAATAATATCAAAAGTAGTTAGTAAGTTGAATAAGTTTATATATGTATATAGTTAAAATTATGCACCTATATGAGAATGAGAATGTCGTTATAGTCCAAATTAATATTGCACGCATCTGAAAGTTTTGCTGTTGTGAAACATCATATGTGTCAACACCATGCTCTCATAACATCTGCAACTCATAGATCAGTGGTTGCAAGAAAACATCAAGTGATCTCTTTGGATGCTCTGGACCAGGTACGAGAATAAAAGGAATAAAAACTCCCGACGCATGCAAAAATATGGTGGTAAGTTGTAAGGTATGACAATCACTGGCCACAAGGAGTATTGTTGTCCATGCTTCCCAAATGAGTTAAACTCATATGTACATAAACCCAAATAAACATTTCGCCGCTCATATGCATAACTCGGATACAAATTTTAAAAATGCCGCCATGTTTCCGCATCAGAAGGATGAATGATCTCACCGTTTGTTGTATGCTCTGCATGCCATCTCATTGGCCGAGTAGTACGATCTGATTGATATAATCTATTCAACCTTTCAGTTAAAGGTAGTACCACATCTGCTTATGTGGGACGAGAGCTCTTCTGCTAGTTTGTTCAAATTTAGGCTTCTTACAAACTTGACATCTTGTGTGATGTTCGTCTTCTCTCCAATATATCATACAGTTTTCGATGCACACATCAATTACCTCGTACACATCAATTACAACGGCATATGACCGTTGCGTTTATCGTCGGAAATCCGTTGGAAATTTACGATAGATTTACAACGGCATTTGACCGCTGCGTTTAGCCGTTGAAAATTTGTGACGGCTTTACAACGGCTTTTGAGTGTTGTGTCTAGCCTTTGGAAAACCGTTAGAAATTTGCGACGGTGAGATTGTTGAAAAACCGTTGGAAATTTGCGATGGTTTTCCAACGGCATTTATTTTCGTTGCAAATTTGTGTCGGCTTTACAACGAATTTTGACCATTGCATTTATTGTCGGAAAACCGTTGGAAATTTCAAAAAGAAAATCTAAAGGTCTAATTTTTCATTGAAAATTCCGTTGGAAATGCCTATGTTTTCTTGTAGTGTTTGATATGTAAAATTTTATTAAAAATTGACAATAATTCAATTAAAGATCTTGTATATATATCACCCCAAAACATACAGTCACATGTTTAATATGAAGGGAGAGTAATTATTAAATTATCATGCAGTCACATATTTAATATGAAAAATGTTTATTTTCATGCTTTGTGTTAAATAGTGAATGTTCATGTTACCGATTTAAGTTAGTATTTCAATAATGTTTACAATAAAACATTACAATATATATATTTTTCTGGTTAATAAATATTTCGATTTTATAATTTAGTAAATAGAACATAATTTTCAAAATGTATATAACAAAAAATTTTAATTAACAATTTTAAATCAATAAGTTTTTGAAGCGGTACGCGTATATAATATTAATAATAATAATAATAATAATAATAATAATAATAATAATAATAATAATA
>OVBE01002665.1:0-29724 GCA_900406425.1 Iberis pinnata
TATTATTATTATTATTATTATTATTATTATTATTATTATTATTATTATTATTAATTAATTAATTAATTAATTAATTAATTAATTAACAAGTCATCATCTTTGAAGTCTAACTTGAATAATATTATTATTGATTAACCAATCATCATCAAATCCTATACAACTATTAATTGATAACAAGTCATCATCTTCAAAGTCTAACTTGAAATTATTATTATTATTATTATTAATCATAATTAACTCTAACACTACACAACTAAGAGAAATTCTTTCAAATACCAAGTTTAAATTTTAAAAATACCACACATTTGCAAAAATTCCAAAAATACCACACATTCCTAAATGTTTCAAAAATGTCACAAACACAAAAAATGAACTTTAAAGGTCTTAAATCTAATATTTTGGATTTGGATTTACTAAATAGAGTTTAGGATTTGGTTTTGAAAGGGTGGGGTTTGGATTTGAGGTTTTAGGACTAAATTATAAATTTTAAAGTTATTTCAAATTCGTGGTATTTTTGGAACAAAAATATTTTTGTGATATTTTTAGAAAAAATTGTGGTATTCTAAAACTTTTGGGAGTGTGTGTTATTTTTAAAATATATCTAATTTTTGTGGTATTTTTAAGAATTCTCAACTAACTAATTATTATATATATTATAATGTCGTATGAGAAAAATTGTATGTTTCTAAATCATTGAACCGGAATGAAAATTCTACAGAAGATCAAAAATAAGTAGATATTAATAAATTTTAAACCAAACGTACTAGAAATGGAAAACTTGTTGAAATTTAAAACTTTTACAGTTTACTTTACAAACACACACACAAACTAGCAATTAAAATTATCAAACAGATAATGGTAGTGCATGGAGTTGGTTTGTTTTTGTCTCACTTCAAACCACAGTTAGTATAAACGAAGATCTTATTTCAAAGACGGAAATGGCTACAAGTCAAATGCCCAAAACTCTTTGAACAAAATTAAAACCAACAATAGAAATTGAAAAATATATAGTAGTTTTAGGAATATATAATGGGGCATTCTCAAAAATACCACAAAAATTAGGTTTATTCTAAAAATACCACACACTGGCAAAAATTCCAAAAATACCACAAAAATGTTTTTGTTCCAATAATACCACAAAATTAAAATAATTTTAAAACTTCATATTTAAATCCAAAAACCCCAAAACCAAACCCTACCCCCTTCAAAACTAAACCCTAAACTCTACTTAGTGAACCCAAACCCAAAATTTTAAATTCTAAACTCTTAAAATTTACTTTTTATGTTTGTGGTATTCTAGGAATATTTGAGAGTGTGTGATATTTTTGGAACTTTTGGGAGTGTGTTGTAGTTTTGGAATTTGAACTTCTTTTGATGGTGTTTCAAGGAATTCCTCATATATAATTTGGATTTTTCTGCGGGGCTGATTTATTAATAAAAGTTACCGTACTAAACTCATTTTTATTTTTTATATGTGTCAGCTTGAAAAATTGTAGGTTTTGATTTACTGGGTTTCTTTGTCAACCATATATATATTCATACAAAAGGAGTTTATAAAAACTATACAACCGTTAAACTAGACTATTGATGAGCATTAGAAGCAAGCAAATCAGCAGTATAATTAGAGATTAGTTTTATAAATACTATAATTGCTATACAATAATAGAATATATCATAATATGTTATTTTTGTAAAAAATACCACAAAGAGATGGTAATGTGGTATAATAAAAAAACCAAAACTACCCTCAAAGAAAGTTAGAGGTGTGAGACTTTTTTAATGGTAATTAATGCCATATTAATTGTGAGAAGATTGATGTGTTTACACAAAAGGTAATCAACCTTTACTAGCTCATTTAAATTAGGATATGTTATCTTCTTCAGGACGTTACAAGAGTTCACGATGGTAGAAAAATTTGGTAGACAATATAAATCGAGGTGCCAGGAGACAATGCAGTGGAGAGTGACATTGAAGCTATTATGTCCATCTGAATGTAGTGGACCATACGATGCAGTTATACACAAACAACCAAGAATTGATAAGACTCGTATAATGCATGATAATATGGAAGTTTATTAAGTCCACATACAGTTAGTGGACAATACGATTAATTTGTCTAGTGAGTCTACCATTGATAAAACTGATTTGATGGATATTAATATGAGAGTTTATAATGTCCACATACAGTTCGCTTAATCATATGGTCTACCAGCCTAAAATGAATACGACTCTAATAATTAAAATTAATATTGGAGTTTATAATATAAACTCGTCGTTTTTTATGTTCACATACAGTTAGTGGACGATTTAATGCCTTATTCTAAAGTCTAAAGGAGACATAATAATTTGATGTATGTAGAAGTCATATTTACATACTTGTTTGTCAATGGACAAAAAAAAAATTGTGTCTCTGATGTTTTGCTTGTCCACGGTCGTGACGTTGCAATTTTATTCCAAATACATATAGTGGAGCATCTGGTCGGTTGTCCAAAATCTTAACAAAACATAATATTTTAAAATACTAGAAATCATCCTGCTATAAATCATCTTAGTTTTAGCTTCTGGGCACTTCAAATATGATGATTTTCTTTCATTAGTTTGGCGGAAGATCTTGACACTTTTTATTTTAAATATATTTCCTAGTTTCTACATCTTTGTTATTCCATCAAAATCACAATGTATTGTATTTTTTATCGCGATAAAGTTTACATTCAACAAAAGAAAAATTTTAGTAAATATTTACCAGGATTTTTATGTCGAGTCCTTCGATTTCGTCGAGCCATACTTGCGGGCTTCTACTAATCGAAGGACGAAAGTTTGGTCCGAGATAGAAAAAGACTTGTATGAGACTTTTTTTTCTGCAATAGGCACGACAAAGTCATCTATATGGGTTTTTAGTGTAGGGATTGCAACACCTGCCGAAGGAATATTGGCCAAGGTTGTCAATTCGATAATTTATTGGGAAATAGAGTTATGCGTACCCAAACAAGAAATGTCCGAGTCAACATGAATCAGGAGGCAAAATGGGCTGAATTAATAGAATCTAAATCAGGAGAAGCTAGGTCCGACAAAACAAAATTTAGTTGGACTAAGCTCTTGTTGATTTTTGTAGGTGACGATTGTTTACTAGAAGGCGGAAGATGGAGGAGATGACTTAGAAATGGGGATTTGGGAGGGTTTTTCTTCCACTTGAGGAGGGGAGGGCCTTGTGTCGAGACCGACGGCGGTAGAGTGTTCCGGTGCTGGAAATACGTGAAAAAGACACCTTGCATTGACGAAGAGAAAATGCGAGAGAGTCGTTAGAAATGAAAAACAAATGATCTTCTAAGAAACTAAAAGAGAAAAGATATGCTTTTCTTATACCAACATGAGAGGCTTGTGTATTAATCCCAAACTCGTTATTGAGAACAACAAGAAATCATGGGACTACTTTATCTTAGGTCAGTTTAACTCCGAACCATTATCACAAGGCAAAGTGCACAACATAGTAAATAAGATTTTGAGTAAATTCTACTGAGACATTTCTAGTTCAAAAAAGGAAGGTAATTCCTTTATATTTTGCATCCCTAACGCAGCCACTCGCCTCAGAGTCCTTAACCCGTGACTTTCAAAATCGAAGGACAACCATCGTTTGTCGCTAAATGGGAACCTGGGTTAGTTCCCCAAAAAATAAGAACTCTCATTTGCTCTAATATGGCTAGAGCTCCGGGATATCCCATTTCAGTTTTTCAATGGAGAAGGATTGAAACATATTTAAAGTTTAGTGGGTGATCCAAAATTCCTTCATCCTTCTACTACAAACAAAACTAAATTAGAAGTGACAAAATTCTTCACAGTCATCAATCCATGGAATCTCTCTGGAAAGCAATAAATGTGAAGTTCGAATAAAGCAAAATTTAGAGAATTAAAATCTCGAGTCCAAGAATGCCACCCGTTTGCAGTCATTGCAAGGAAATTGATCATACAATTAAAAGATACAAGCAAGCCCTAATCACCTGCCAATCTTTCTCCTCATTAAATTATGCCACATATTCATGCCCTAGAAATCATCCCCGCAAGCTAAGAAAAAGAGGTCACACTAACAAAAGATCCCCATAACCAAATAATACTCTTAAAAATCCTTCTTTTGAAGTGTAAGGTAAGAGAAAATCCTGGGTCCCTATACAAGCTAAAGGAAATGCAAAGGATGCAACCTTGGACACCATAGTTCAAACTTGGTGCAATTGGGCAAAGGAGAGCCAAGGAGCTGAGTGTATAGATAAACAATGCACAAACAAAAATCAATGTGCAAAGGTATTCTCAGCTTCAGTCTAGACATCCTCTGAGTTTGATTTAGAATTTGGCTCATCGTATGAGTTATCATGAAAACCCAGATTAAGTGGTTTCCACAAATTTTATATCAAAGAGGAAAAAGAAGCTCGACCGTGAGAGGATTCTCAAATCAAATCGATAAATGTCTACAAAACTATTTTGTTGGAATGAAACCGAATTCAATATTTTCAATCACTAAAATGGCTTTAGGAAATGGCATCGTACACATAAACCAATTTTTGGATTTATTATACAAACACATGTTAAACAACCGAAAGATCTAAAGTTCGTAAACGACTTACTACCTAGTTGGTCTTTTTGAAAACATATATGGATATTCATATTTGTGGAAATTTGGGTTTTATGGCATCCTAATGTCATTAAAAATCTCTACAAATGATCACTTGTGAAGTTCTTCACCCAAATGTCCAATCTATTGTCATTATACAATTGTCTATGCTGCAAATCATGAGCTTCAAAGCAAAGACTTATAGACAGAAATCAAAGCTCTTGCATCATGTAAAAAGGTCCAAGGAAATCCTTGGCTATTGCTAGGTGATTTCAATCAAAGTCTTACCCCTTTGGAGCACTCCAATCCCTCTTCCTAAATTTAGACAATCGGATGAGGATTTTCCGAGATTGTCTTCAAGACTTGGGTCTATCAGATTTGGTGTTTAAAGGAAATTTATTCACATGATGTAATAAGAGAAAATCAAGACCGATAACTAAAAAGTTAGACATTCATTATCAAATGACAATTGAAGAATTTTTCAGATTATGCATCATGTGGTATCATTTTTCTAGATTCTCAGGAAAAGTACATCAGACCATTTAATTTTAGGACATGCTTCTATAGAGCAATATGACTTTATGGAAATGATCAAGAACATTTGGTTCTCTCTAAATGTAGTTGGATCAGGGATGTTTAGAGTCTCTCAAAAGCTAATGCTTATTAAAAGTCATATAAGAGACTTCAATGACAACAATTTTTCTAGAATAGAACAAAGAGTTCAACAAGATCTCCTCTTATCAAGATAGAGAAGAACCTTGTATAACCCTACAATTCAAAACACATAGCTGAAGCTAGAAGCTCAATACAAATGACAAGTTCTTGTGCTCGCTAAAGAAAAATTCGATAGGTAAATATCAAGAATAAATTGGCTAAAGCTTGGATATTCAAATAACTCATATTTTCACCATATTGTTGCGGGATGACAAAGCTTCAACAATAGACTGAATGATTAAGGCTCTCAAATTTCTACACAAACTGGTATCCTGGATCTTTGTATTGACGTGACCTTCAATTGAGCAAGAAGATATGGAGCTCCTTGTCACCTATCGTTATTCTTCTAATCAATCGGCTATGCTTAGTCAAATTCCTTTGTCTCAGAAAATTAAGGATGCTCTTTTTTCACTGCCTCCCAAAAAAGATGTGGCCCGAATGGATATTCCTCGGAATTTTCATTACAAACTGGCAGGTTGTGGGCTAGAATTTATAGTGACAATTTTAGAATTTTTTCATCATGATTCTTGTTTTCCCAATGCAACTCGTCATGCTTAGTATTGATTCCAAAAGTGTCGAATGCTTCCCACCCTTCAAAATTCAAGCCTATCTGATGTCTTAACATCACTTACAAGGTCATATCAAAGCTTATGGCTCAAAGACTCTATCAAAATAATGGCTCCTTACCTATCAACTTTCCTATCCAAAATGTTACTCTCGGAGAATGTATTTCTGGCTATAGAGGTAATTAATAGGTACAATTTGAAAACATATCACGTAAAGAAATGCTAAAACTAAGCCTTCGTAAGGCCTTCGATTAAGAAAATAGGGAATTAGTCATCAAGGCCTTGAAATCTCTCTACCGCCCCGCGATATTTGTAAAATGGATTCAAGTTTGTATCACCATGACTAGCTGCAAAGTCTCAAATAATGGAAATCAAGGTGGTTTCTTCCGAAGTAATAGGGGTCTAAGATAAATAGACCTATTATCTCCTTACTTTTTTGTTTTAGCAATGGAAGTCTTCTTGAAACTCATCAATTCAAGATATGAATTAGGCCTCCTTATTTATTATAAAAAACTAGATATCTAATGATCTCATACTTAATGTTTGCGGATGATGTAATGATCTTTTTCGATGGAGAAAACTCTTCATTACATGGTATCTCTGAAGCCATAGATGACTTTGTATTTTGGTCCGACCTTTCAGTTAACAAGGAAAAATCAGAGCTCTTCACAGTTGTAGTTTGTGGTCAAGAACTAATAACTCACAAAAATTGTTGTTATACTAGTGTAAAGTTACCAATTCATTGTTTCGGTCTCCCTCCCATGTGTATAAATATTCTTGTTGTTGAATATGATCCACTAATTCTAAAAATAACTAATAGTTTCACAACTTGGTCTGTTAAGGCTTTATATTTTGCGGGTAGAAGTCAACTAGTATCTTCTATTATTTCAGCTCATCATTCATTATTCCAAAGACATATATAAGAAAAATTGAAAGGTTGTGTACAAGATTTCTTTGGTTTGGTGATATCCTATCAAAAGCAAATGCAAAAATCTAATGGGAAAACCATGCCTGCGAAAGCTGGAAGGTGGAATTGAGCGGTGTCGATTCTCATACTAGAATAAAGCATTTTGCCTCAAACTAATCTGGACACTTTTCAACAATAGACCATCGCTTTGGTCAGACTGGCACAAGCATAATCAAACTAAAGATCGATCTTTTTGACATGAAAGTTTCGTACATGGACATCTATTCTAAATCTCACACCTATTGCTTATCAGTTTATTTATGTCCATACAGGAAATGGTAATTATATTTTCTCTTGGAAAGACAACTGGTCACAACTAGGATCCTTATTATCTCTTCTTGGATCAGACGGGCCACGAAGACTTAGAAATCTCATACTCCCTCTGTTTCAATATATAAGTAATTTTAGCCAAAATGGTTTGTTTCATAATATAAGATGTTCTCAAAACCAAACGCAATAAAATAATTTAAATAAATAATATTCTACTAAAAACTTAAAAGCAAAATGATGTGCAATAATATCTCTCTAACTTTTCGCGTTTTCCCACCAAAAAATAATAATATCTCTATAACTTGAGATGATTGGTATTATTTTTATTACTAATAACAATCTCTCTCTAATTAAATGTTGTACACAAAATGATTGTGTGCAATAAACAAAAAAAACTTTTTATTACTCCTTTAAGAAAATTTAAAATTTCTTAATACCCGCGCTTTTAAGCAAAACTACTTACATATTGAAACGGAGGGAGTATTAGCAAAGTCTGCAGACGTCTCAGATGATGGTTCGTGGAGATTACTTACACCAATATCAACACAAAAACTAACACTTCATTGTCGATTTACCACCATCACTCATCCTATGCCAAGCTCACCCAATGATATCCTCAAATGGATCACTAGCCCTCTTGTGTCAGATCACTTCTCATCTAACAAAACACGGGAAATTATACATCCAAGAGAGCCAATAAAGAGATGGAGAAAACTGATTGGATTCAAGGGAGTGGTTTCTTGGTTCTCTTTCAACATGTGGTTACCAACCTAAACCGTATACCGACAAGGAACTTGCTAATATCATGGGGATCAAGCTCTCTAGCTCTATGCCTTCTCTGTTTTGAGCTTCATGAAACATGAGACTACGTGTTCACTTCTTGCTCCTATGTTGCATCTATCTATAACAAGGCTTTGCAACGCCTAATTCAAAGACAAGTTTCTTTTAACAATTGGAATGAGCTTCTTTCTTGGATAAATCAGTCATCTTTCTCTGTCCACTCTCAGCTAATTTTTTAAGTGATCATATACTAACGTTTGGAGGCAGAGAAATAACATCTTCTTCAATGCCTAAGTCATATCACCAAGCCAAGTTTTAAAGATCATCTGACACTCAAGTGAAAACACCATCTCGGAGAGAAGAACAAGAACAAAATGGAAGAGCCTCATGATGAAGTGGATTGCTTAGTGATTTCTAATTGATCTCAAATCTGATTATATCCTTCTTTTTTGTTGTTGCCAAGGATACTATAAAATTGGCATTGCGTTTCTTATAATACCAATCTTATCATTTGTTGATTATTTATAAATTAAGAAAAAATTATTAAAATTGAGGAGAGAAAGAACAAACATGTGTTGAACATACTTAGTCACTGATCCGCTCGTATGATCTAACTGATATTTTTGTGGACAAGGTAAAGAGAATCATATAGAAAATAGGTTAAGTCTGAATATTTTTACAGTTTATAAAGTTTTTAGTAGTCAAGTATATTTAAGTTGCAGTAGGAGGACTCTAGCCTAGTCAACCAATCTCTACACTAAGCACTGTGAGTTAATTATTTAACTATTGTGCTATATTTCTTTGAAAAAATTGTAGCCAAGTCCACTTTTTTGTGTAGTGTATTTGAATTTTGAGGATTTGTTGCACTTTTGTGTAGTGTATTTGTATTTTGAAGATTTATTGCTATTGATGCACTTTATGTTGAGCAAAAAGACAAGTATAACCTTCAAAATGAGACTTATATGCAATGGGTTGGATAACTTTCCACCCTTTATTTTTTTTCTTCATCTTTTTAATCTCTTCAATCGTTAAATTTAATTATTTGATAGTATATATTTTCAAAATTATTAATATACCAAAATTCATATTTTTATACTCTATAAATAGAAACTTGTTTCATTTAATTTGGACAAAAAAAAAACAGATTTTTCTGTAATTTTTCTCCAGCATCATGATTTCATGTACATGTCATCGTGTATACACGAATCGTGGACATACCGCTGATAATTAGCATCATGCACACATGCGTAATAGACTTGACATAGTGTAGACAACATTGTACGGAAACTACATCATCATTATAGACATGATGTTAATAATTAACATCGTGTATACATGCATTGTGGACATGACGTTGATAAACATTGTGTTCACGACGCTATACGCAAACTATATTATTGTTCTTGACATGACATTAATAATTAGCATCGTTTTCGTTCACATAGCGGACATGACTCTGATAATTAGCATCATATACACACGCACCGTGGATAAATAATTTTTTTTTCCTATTTAAAATCTACCAATAGCAATAAATGTATTTTGTTACCATTAAGTTCTTACAAAGTGCAAGTTTTCACGTTTATAAACTAATTAAACTGTACATGGATACAAGATTAGATAGTTTTTTCTCTTTTTTTTTTCCTTAAGTAAATTCGAACCTTCTCTTTCAACGAGAATAAAGCGTTCCGAATATTCTGAACGAAGTAAATTAGTTTGACATTTAAACTAATATATACAATGTCTTCGTTTGGTTAGGTGCGATGCTTTATGTGTTTTCTGGTTTGAAATATTGACATTAACTTACGAAATGTATTCGCTGGTAAAAGGATAGATCTTTTTGCATATGCTAACACGTGATGAACACATTTACCTATTTGGGTACGCACCTCAATAAATCCAAAATTAATGTACGGTCGTGACAAGTCAACTTGTCACCATCTACTTTAGCAATAATACAAACCTCTTGGATCATGCAATAAATACGTTCCTGTAGCGAGAGGCATTTAGACAGCACATTATTGGAACTTTAGGAAATTGCCGTTTAGAGAAATCAGAGATAATATTATATAAGGTCCAAAAAAATCGGTCATAAAGAATATAAAATTGTATTTTTTATGTATTGTAATTTTAATATATTCTAGTATTCGGCTTTTATACATTTCACAGTCTATTTGGTGTTTAATGAGTCAATTTTATGTATTAAAACATTATATGTAAACTTTAAAGATTTTGCAGTAAAACAAGTCGTATTTAAGTCTGCCAATATGTAAAACGGAACAACCGATCCATATTAGAATCAGTCAATCCGAAGTTGAGACAACTAATCAAAATACCTCCAAACCAATCGGTCTATTTAGGTGAAACATTCAGGACCACTGCATTAGAAGATATCGGCCGATCTTCTCATGTGGGAGCTTCATGTACACACCTCACATATTGGACCGACCAGTTGACACATGCCGGAAGCTTGTGAGATAGACCAACACTAATCAACGTGGACTGGCCAATTTGAAGTGGATCATCAGGCATCTTTTACCCCATATTCTTTTATTTAGTAGACCGACATTAGGCATGTAAATAGACTTTTCATCAAATTCATAAATTGATAGTTAGAATTGCTATATAAAGAATTACTAGGTACCTAAATTATGGTCTTTAGATTGTTATATGCAAAAAGTTGTTTAGAAGTTTGAAATAGTTTAGATGAAATAAATAACATTAAAGTTGATGAGATTTAATGTTATTGAATTATATAAACCCATCAAACCTTAGCTAAATGCTTCGGGATATATGAAATCAAAGAGACTTATTCGTTATGGGGTTTTAATGGATTTTGAAATCCATTTGAAATCTTATGTTATTCGTTTAATGTTTTGTAAATTCTAAATGAAACCACGTGTTATTCGTTTAATGATTTGTAAAATCTAATTGAAATACAATGTTATTCATTTAATGATTTCTATTTGTATTTTAAAATCAACTTTGTATTTTGGTGGATTTGAAAGTTTTTTAAAGTTAAAAATACAAAGGACCAAATCCAAGCTTAAATTATGCTATTTTAAAATCCAATGATTTCAAAATCCACACATTTCCGAATTCTTATGGAATTACAAATCCATTAAAATACCATAATCAATAACACCCTTATCTTCATCTCTTAAAACATAGGGATTTAATATGTTGAGAGAAACTAATCTAAATATGTGACTTCAATTCGAGAATGGTTTAATAATCTTAATTGTTATGATGATTCATTAGCGCTTTCATCTTATAGTTGTATAACAATACTTACCCATATTATTGTCTTGCATCTTATTCTTAAATTAAAGCGCAACCTTCATCTCTCTAGATAACATAATTCAATTACTACTATAGTTATATTGTGCATCTGCAGTAACTTTCTACGGTTAAAACATGATCATATCAAGCTTTTGGTGCCGTTTTCGAAAACCAATTGTTATGTAAAACTTCCAAGATTGATATTGGTAGTAGTTATTTACCATATCACTTTAATTTGTGATTCTTAAGCTTGGAGAAGAACAATGAGAACCGATCATCTAAGGATGGTCTAGCCACAACTAGAGTTATATGTTCATAAGAGAAACATATATCTACATTTTCGAGACCTGGTGATAAATTTGTTGGAACTCAATTTTACAACAGTAATTATTGTCACTTTTCCTGCGAGTTCTTCGGCAAGGTCATTGTCCGGAATTGCCGGGTTATGATTGCATTGGAAATGTTGTAGTTTGGACTATAACTTTGAATATTTAAATGTTAAAATTGGAGTTAAAATGAATGGGGAATGTGAAGTCAAAATGTCTTAGTTGAACACACAAAAGTTTACAAGTTAACCAAAGTTCATTTGTCCCACATTCTTGGGAGAAGTGTTTGGGAGTGGTATATATATATAAATAGACTCCCTCCTGCCTAGTATTAAAAACTACTAAGGTGTGGAGAAGAGGTGGACCACACGCGCGCGCTCCTCTCGGCTTAGGCGCGGGTTGATTAGACCAAATGTCCATTAATAAGTTCGTTTTGGAGACATTTTTTATGCAAAATTTTGGCCCATTTTGGCCCAATTCTTTCAGGCCCAATCCACATAAGCCCAACTCGCAGAAGCCCAACTAGTGCAATGCATCTAGCCCAGCGCACGAACAACCACCTCAATGCGGGAACTGGTGCATTCCAAGTGAATAGGCGCATCAAAGCGAGCTGGTGCGTCCGTTCGCAAGCCACCTCTTCGCCTACTATAAATAAGCGCTTCCCCCCATTCATTCTTTCTCATCAGATTTTTGAATCAATATAAGAAACTATTGTGGTTTTCGATCTTGAACAGTAAAATAAATTAGACAGAGTTTTAACAAATACCGTTCCCTTGTCTCTAGTGTATTCGCATAATACTAAGTTCAATCAAGTGATGTTAAGAATAAATCTTAACAAAGATATCCATTGTTCTATCCTCGGATTCTAAATCGCGTTAAATCATCTTACTACGAGAGATTTTAAGAATTAAGAAAAGAGTTTCGACTCGACTCTATATCTTTTTTTTAATTCATAACGGTTTTTAAAATAATTTTAACCCAGTCCAGTTTGTCGGTCCCTACAATCATAATTCTTAAAATCCATTTTTAGCTACCGATTTAAATAAATTTTGCGTTTTATCTATTAGTTTTCAGTTGTTGTTTTACATATGTCAACCCAGAATACTAATATCATCATGAATGTCCAGAATGATGGGAAAAATTCAAGGGTTTGGCAATACGAGGCAGACTTCAGTTCAAAAAGATGCTTTCGTCGAAATGTCTCAACTTCCTACATCAAGGCACATCGCCTAATGCCTAAGAAATTTGACGGGACCAACTTCAAAACGTGGCAAAACAAAATACTCTTCAACATGAGCAATTTGAATGCTGATAAATTCCTTACAGATGATCCACCGATCGTTCCTCTTGGAAACAACAATTCCTACATACAACTTGTTGTTGATGCTTGGAAGCATCATGATTTCATTTGTAGAGGTTGGATCTTAGGTCGCGTCATTCCTGTACAAAGTGTACAGTTAGGAAGCACAAACCTCTAAGGAACTCTAGATGACCTTAGAGAAGAGGTACAAATCTGACGATGCTGGCTGTCAGAAATTTTTCGTCTCAAAATTTCTAGACTACAAGATGGTGGACTCAAAACCCATCATGGAAGAAGTCGACACATTGAGTCTCATTGTCATGAGGTTGCAGCCGAAGGGATGATGATCGATGAAACTTTCATGGTCAATTATTTCACTGAGAAGTTTACCCCAAGTTGGATAAGCTTTAAGAACTATTGGAAGCATAAGAAGAAACTGATGTCGCGTTCCGATGTCATCATGAGACTGCAGATGGAAGAGAGAAACCATACTAATTTCGCTACTTCAGAGCAACATATAGTAAATGTGGCTGAAGTCCAACAAAAAGGAAAAGGGAAACAGTCGTTTCAACAAAAGTCCCTTAAACCGGATTCCTCAATGAACTTCAAGTAGCATGGAAAAGATAAGAAGTTCAAAGGAAAGTGCCAACACTATGGAAAGAAAGGACAAAAATCAAATGTGTGTTGCAGTGCGCCTAAGGCTAAGGATAACAATAAACTGATATACTATGTTTTTACTCTTGATTTTCATTCATTCTAGCTAGATTCATGTGCATTTAGGTTAGTTTAGCATGCATTTGCATTTCATTTCTACAGGTGTTAGAAGCGAAAGAACCGAAAACGTGGATCGAAGGAGCTTCAAAGGTGCAAAAAGATGACGAGTGGAGCTGTACCGGTTAAACATACCAGTTTGTCTAAACCGGTACATGCGATAAATAGGCATACCGGTTTAAGGTACCGGTTTTGACATACCAGTACTAGCAGATTTTTATGACCAGATGCTAAGTATCGATATTGTGTACCGGTTTGACGTACCGGTTTGGCCAAACCGGTATCGAGCTGAAAAAGTCAACCTTGGACTTACCCTTTTTGGTTTAAACCCAATTTGAGTTGGGTTAACCCAAATGTTTATGGGTTAACCCAAATGTTTATGGGTTAACCCAAATGTTTATGGGCTAACCGAATGCTTGTTTAGGATACTATTTAAACACTTTAATCTAATTTTTAGGTATTCTATGCCTTGTCTTTGATTTTTCCTAAGAAGAACTTTGTAAACCTTTGGATCTTTTGCTTATTTTAGTTTGATTTTTTGCTTTTAATTGTTACTTTTCTTCAAAATCTTCTTCTATCTATGGCTAAACACATTTCTAGTCTTGGATTTGGTGTTTACCCAATGGATAGTGAGTAGTTCCTTTTTTAAGCAAATGGTTAGGTTGATTAAGTAATGAATCATGATGTTTAGGGTTTAGTTTTCATCAAACCTCATGTAGTTAATGTTCTTGATGCTAGATTTATCTTGATCAATTGAATCTAGATCATAGGTTGATTTGTGCCCAAAAGATGTTCGATGAAATTTCCGAACCAATCACTACATGCTGAATGAGGCATAATCAAAGAGATTTGTGTTAGTTAGTTTAGTGGTTAACCATGGATCAGATTTTAATTTTTCATAATTGTGTACTTATCTAAGAGATTTTCTTAATTGCATGATTAGGAAAATGATTAGTACCATGAGAATAAATTAGTCTATTTATGGAATCTTAGACCAAGGGTTAGCTTAATAGTTAGTATTGAAAATCATGGGAAGTTACTTATTCAATCAAATCAATAACCTATGCCATTTGCTTAGTCTTTTAATCTTTGAAATTCAAGTTTAATATTCTATTGACTTTTACTCATTGCTGTTGACTTTTGATTTTTGTTGACCTTTTAATTTATGCTTGTTTGAGTGTTTGAAACCAAATCAATCTTAATGGCTTAGAATAAATATGGTCCATATAGGATTAGTGTGTTGAATTTCGTGAATTTGGATTGATTCTTAAGTGCTATAGTGACATGAGTAGACTTAAGGTATTTGCTTAGACATAGGTTTGGAAAAACTGTGTTTATCAAATTGGCGCCGTTGCCTTTTCAGGATTGTTTTAACCATTAGTACTTTGAATTTGTTTGGGACTAAGCCTAGTTTTTTTTACTTTTCTAATATCTCTACTTTTTTTTGTTTTTGCACTTCAGGTGTATGAACGCGAGAAGCAGAGACCATACAAATCTCATTCCAATAGCTGAGGACATTCGTGCACTCGAACATCAATACACTCGGGAACGAAGAGCACAAGAGCGTCTTGCTCATATTCAACATTTGGACTTGGAAATGGAAAACCAGGATGACAACAATAAGGATGCTAATGGTGGTGGCAACAACAATCGAATGGTGCCCCGAACCGCCATGCTCAATGCACCGGCATTCGTCCACCACCAATTTCCAACAACAACTTTGAAATAAAATCCAGCCTCATCAACATGGTTCAGAATTAAAAATTCCATGGCTTACCAAATTAAGATCCTTTGGACCACCTGGATAACTTCGATATGTTGTGTAGCACGATTAAGATCAATGGTGCGACTGAAGACACCTTTTAAGATGCGTTTTTTTCCTTTCTCTTTGGGCGAGAAAGCACACTCTTGGGAGAAAAATGTTCCAACTGATTCGGTTGACACTTGGGATGCTTGCAAGAAATCGTTTCTCACCAAGTTCTTCTCAACCTTCCGAACCGCGACACTCTGGAACAAAATTTCAGGAATTGTGCAACGCGAGACTGAATCTTTTGGGGAAGCTTGGGAACGTTTCAAGGGATACACAATCCAATGCCCACATCATAGATTCTCGGGCGAAATTTACTCTCTATCGCGAACTTGATCCTAAGTACCAGATGATGTTTCACACTGATAGTCAAGAGAATTTCTTTAGCCAAACCGAAGTTGATGGTTTATTGCTTGTTGAGAATTTGGCACAAAGCGATAACAACTATGGGGAGGACTACGACCGTTCGGTTAGAGGCGTTGGTAGTGATAAAGACTACAAGAAGGAATTCAGATCGTTAGAAGAAAAGCTTGACAAGTTTATCCTTTCTCACCAAAGAACTGTCAACTTTATTGGTGATGCTCAAGAGGACTACCAACCTCAACAAGAAGCTACTCAAGAGGAATTAGCTTATGTGGGTAATCAAGGTTACAACCAAGGGTACAAAAACTATCAAAAAACACAAGTCTCTCATATCGCAACCCCAATGTTGCTAACTCACAAGATCAACACTACCCTCCAAAGCAACAACAACAACAACAACAAGGCTTTCAACCCAAGCCTCAATACAACAATCAATGAGGTTTCCAACCAAAACCCCAATACTTCACAAAATCATTGGGTTTATCTAATTCTCAAGCTCCTTAACAACAAGCTCAAGGAAGTTTTTCTACTTCCAATGCCAATGATCAAACTAACCAATTGTTGAGGGAACATCTCGAAGGTCAAGGGAAAACCGCCATTGATCTTGGGGTTTTCAAGAAAGACATCACCGCTAAAACTGATGATTTACATGCCAAGATTGAAAGCATGGCTTCTCACTTAAAGGCTTTGGACAATCAAGTGGCTCAAATCAATTCTACCACCAAAAGAACAATGGGGAAACTACCGGGAAAATCTGAAACTAACCCCAAGGAATACATTAATGCAATCACACTTTGGAGTGGCAATGAATTGCCTCCATGAGATCTTATTGCGGACAATAAAATCAAGATGTGGGAAGATTATTTCCATTGAGAATGATGAAGACTCATGTGAAAATATTGTGGTAGAGAAACCAACTCAAGAGAAAGCGGTTGACTTCAAGGGTAAAGGACAAGACAATGGTGAAGACTCTACACCAAAGGCATTAGTTTATGAGCCACCTCCTTATAAACCAAAACTTCCATTCCAGGGTAGTTTCAAGAGACAACTAATGGAAAAGTATAAAGCTTAATTTTAAGAGCAAATGAAAGAGGTTCAAATTGCTATGACAATCATTGATGCTTTCATGCTTGTTCCCCATTATAGAAACTTCTTGAAATATGTAATAAAGAAGAAGCTTAAGACCTTGGAAGGAATGGTCATTCTTTCAAAGGAGTGTAGTGCATTCATCAATCGGGAAAACTCTCCAAAGAAACTTGAAGATCCATGGAGTTTTACTCTTCCTTGTGCTCTAGGACCTTTTACCTTTGATAGATGTTTATGCGATCTAGGAGCTAGTGTTAGCTTGATGTACTACTCAATTGCTGAGAAACTTGGCTTCTTTTCGTTTAAACCTTGTAGGATCTCTTTGATGCTGGCCGATAGGTTCGTAACAGTACTGATTGGAATGTTGGAGGATCTCCCGGTGAGACTAGGGAACACTGAAATTCCAACCGACTTCGTAGTCTTGGAGATGGAAGAAGAACCATGAAATCCACTCATATTTGGTAGAACGTTCTTGGCAACCACTTAAGCTATCATTGATGTTAGGAATGGAATGATTGACTTGCACTTAAGCAAGGATCATGTGCAACAATATGACATCAAGGATATCATGAAGAAACCAACGATTGATGGCCAAGTTTTATATGTAGAGACTATGGGTGATCTTGATAATGAGTACTACGAGGAGCTAGCTATTGAAGATACTTTGAAATTAGCTTTAAATATTAATCCTAATGAAAAAGAGCTCTCATGAGACCTTAGAAGGAGATGTAAAGTTCGAAGATGCACTTCAATTGAGACAACCATGCATCAACTCACTTGCCTCCAAAAGTGAAGTTAGCATTGGTAAGTCTAACCTAACCGAGGATTAGAGTGCGCTCAAGGCTCCAAAGGTAGAACTCAAACCTTTACCTAAAGGTCTCCGGTATGTATTTCTTGGCTCTAACTCTACTTACCCGGTAATTGTCAATGATGATTTGAGTGTTGATGAAATTGATGATTTTTTAAGTGAATTGGGGAAGTATAGGAGAGCAATAGACTATTCTTTAGATGACATTAAGGGAATTTCACCAACCTTGTGCTTGCATAGAATCCACCTAGAGAATGAGTCTATGTCTTATGTTGAGCATCAACATAGATTAAACCCAAACTTGAAAGAAGTGGTTAAGAAAGAAATCTTAAAACTCCTCGATGCCGGTATTATATACCCAATCTCGGACAACAATTGGATCTCTTCCGTTCATGTTGTTCCGAAAAAGGGTGGTATACCGTAGTGAAAAATGAAAATGATGAATTAATCCCCATTCGAACCATAACCGGACATAGAATGTGCATTGATTACCGAAAAATTAACACCGCAATAAGAAAAGATCATTTCCCCCTACCCTTCATTGATCAAATGCTTGAACGTTTAGCCAATCATCCTTACTATTGCTTCTTGGATGAGTATTCCAGTTTCTTCCAAATACCCATTCATCCGAAAGATCAAGAGAAAACTACCTTCACATGCCCCTATGGAACCTTTGCTTAGCGAAAGATGCCATTTGGGTTATGTAACGCCCCCAAAACTTTTCAACGTTGCATGATGTCTATCTTCTCTGATTTGATTGAAAATGTGGTTGATATTTCTATGGATGATTTCTCTGTAAATGGCTCTTCATTTGCTGTGTGTTTGTCAAATTTGTGCAGGGTTCTGAAGAGATGCGAGGAAACTCATCTAGTGTTAAATTGGGAGAAGTACGATTTTATGGTTAGAGATGGGATAATTCTTGGGCATAGGATTTTTAAAAAAGGAATCAAGGTTGACAAAGCATAGATAGACGTTACGACTAGCCTTGCAGCACCGAGCTCAGTTAAAGGAATCATAAGATTTTTAGGGCACGTTGGGTTCTACAGAAGGTTCATAAAAGACTTCTCAAAAGTGGCTAGACCATTTACAAGACTTTTATCAAAGGAAGTAGATTTCAACTTTGATGACACATGCCTTGATTCTTTTAACAAGATCAAGAAGGAGTTGATAAGTGCCCCAATAGTTCAACCACCCAATTGGGACTTGCAATTTGAGATCATGTGCGATGCAAGTGATTATGCTGTAGGAGCGGTTCCTGGCATAAGGAAAGACAATAAGTTTCATGTTATCTACTATGCAAGCAAGACCCTGGATGATACCCAAGCGAAGTATGCTACAACTAAGAAGGAATTGCTTGCGATTGTCTTTGCATCTGAGAAGTTTAGATCTTACTTGGTGGGTTCTAAAGTCATTGTCTACACCAACCATGTTTCTTTAAGACATTTGCTAGCCAAGAAGGATGCTAAACCGAGATATTTGAGGTGGATCTTATTGTTACAAGAGTTTGATCTTGAGATCAAGGACAAGAAAGGTATTGAGAATGGAGTGGCCGATCATCTCTCAAGGTTTCGGATCAAAGACAAGATCTCTATTGATGACTCATTGCCCGAGGAGAAATTGATGTCGATGTCTCCACAGATCAACAAGCTGAATAAAGCTGTAGTTCCAGGTTATACTCTTGGAGAAGTTTCCGTTGCTGGTTGGAATGAACCATGGTATGCTGACATTGTCAATTACTTGGTTTGTGAGAAAGAACCACATGGATTAGAAGGGTAACAAAAGAAGAAGTTCCTCAAGGAAGTCACGAGTTATTTCTGGGATGAGCCATATCCTTACACCTGAATAAAGATGGACTTTATAGATGATGTGTTGCTGAAGAAGAAGTTGAAGGAATCCTTCTACATTGCCATGAATCAACATATGGTGGACATTTTCCCACTTTCAAGACGGTATCTAAAGTTCTACAAACTGAATTTTGGTGGCCTACTATGTTCAAAGATGTCACAAATTCATCTTGCGATGTTATTCATGTCAAAGGGCGGGAAACATTGGAAAAAGGAATGAAATGCCTGAAAACCTGATCATGGAAGTAGATATCTTTGATGTATGGGCATAAACTTTATGGGACCGTTTCGTTCTTCTTATGGGAATAACTACATCTTGGTAGCAGTTGACTATGTGTCAAAGTAGGTGGAAGCCATTGCAAGTCCCACCAATGACGCCAAAGTGGTGTTGAAAATGTTTAAGAGCATCATATTCCCAAGGTTTGGAGTCCCAAAGGTTGTCATTAGAGATGGGGGATCATACTTTATCAATAAAGTGTTTGAAATTTCGTTGAGGAAGTATGGAATTAAGCATAAGGTAGCCACACCTTATCATCCTCAAACAAGCGGCCAAGTCGAAGTTTCCAACAAGTAAATCAAGGCCATTCTTGAAAAGACGGTTGGTACAACAAGGAAAGATTGGTCCATTAAGTTGGATGATGCCTTGTGGGCATATACGACCGCATTCAAGACTCTAATAGGCACAACTCCATTCAACCTTCTCTATGGCAAGGCTTGCCATCTCCTGGTTGACTTAGAATACAAGGCTATGTGGGCAGTCAAATTGCTGAATTTTGACATAAAAAGTGCCAAGGAGAAGAGAGAGTTTCAACTTGGTGAGTTGGATGAAATACGACTTGAAGCATATGAGAATGCTAAGTTCTATAAGGAAAGGAGAAAAGCTTTCCATGACAAAAAATCATCACCAAGGAATTGGAAGTTGGTGATTTGGTATTGCTTTACAACTCAAGGCTGAAACTCTTTCCCAGAAAACTTAAATCAAGCTGGTCGGGCCCTTTCACGGTTAAGGAAATTCGTCCATATGGTGCAATTGTTCTCTTCGGGAAAGACGGAAAAGATTTACCGTCAATGGTCAGAGGGTGAAGCGATACTTGGCAAGCGAAGTTGTTAAGAAAGAGATTTTGTGTCTCTTTCTGAAGCACCACAAGCCTAAAAGAGCGGCGAGTCAAGCTTAGTGACTTTAAACAAGCGCACTTAAGAGGCAATCTCATGTTATCCTTTTGTACATATCCTTTTTATTTTAGTTTTTGCACTTCTTTAGACATGTTTTTTGGTGTACTAACCTTTGGGGAAGTTTGGGTAATTATTGATGCAGGTTTGAAGATTTTCAGAAAAAAATTTGGACTGTACCGATTTAGTGTTCCAGTTTGTACAAATCGGTACATTACAAAACAGACCGTATCGGTTTAACGTACCGGTGAAGCCAAACCGGTATGACCAATTCAAATTCAGCAGATGCTAAGCATCGGTAAGGTGTATCAGTTTGTCCAAACTGGTACAAACATTAAACCTTCATATCAGTTTAACGTACCGGTTTGCCCAAACCGGTACGGGTTGAATTTTCTAAAAAAAGACTTCGATTTTCACCCCTTCTTCTCCACCCTTCTCACTTTTGCGATTTTGAGCTTATAAGAACCTAAACTCTCGAGTTCAACCCATTTTCACGCTTATATCTCAATTCAAATTCACTTAAGCCAATGTATGCCTCTCAACTCTCAAATTTTCGCACAACACTATTCACCCAAAACAAAAATTGCAATTTCTTTGAGTTTAGGATTGAAACTTGTTGAATAGGCTTAGAAACTTATTGGGAATCAATCACATTGCTTTTTCCTTTTTTTTTTGATTCAGCTTCGATTTCATGGTTTTGCAAAAATTGGGAATTATGATTCTTGAGGAAAATTGAGATAAGTTTGGGGGAATTTGGTTGTTTGAGGTTGAATTGAGATTTTGGAATGCTATAATTAAGCAAATTACAAGTAGTTGGCTATGATTGTGTGCTAATTTGAACAAAGTCTCATCATCTCCACAATTTGATTATGAACTTTGAGATTAAAGAATTGAATGATTCAATGATTTTGAATTTGCAAAAGCTTGTGCAATCTTTTTAGGGATTCAATCATAGTATCGATGATTAATGTAAAGTTGAGAAAGTGTTGGATTTTGATGACTGAGTACAATTGGATAGAAATTAGGAAAATTTGTACCTTGACATATCTCACATTGAGATTTGATTGCCCATTTTGTGGGAAATACTCATGGCACCAAAGAAAAAGTTAACAAAAAAGGACAAGGGAAAGGGAATTATGGGCGATGATGGAAAAAATAAGAGAGCAAGACCGGAGAATGCAATTGTAGTGGCAGGATCACCATAAACGAACCTACGGGTTAGAATTCGCGGACAAGCCGTAATGCGGCACAAGGTCAATCCAATGTCGAAGCATCGGTTCTACCTCAACAACCGCCTTCTCCCCCGGCCCCCATGGACAGAAATCCTCAAAGAACACCTACACTAACCAAGCTTTATAAAGCTCTCATGGAAGTAGGATTCGTTGAATCATTCTTCCCGGATCCGGCTACCTTGAGGATGCTCGGTATATACAATGAGGTTGATACTCTCTTGACGGGAATGGGGATTGGAAGTGTTTTGAACATGTGCTTTGAAGGGTACCAAAAACACACATGTATGCTCCTTGCCAAGTTGAAGGTCTTTACATATAATGACATGAGGAAGCACCAAACAGGAGGTGGGAGGATTGAGTTCCGTGATTTGAACAGAAAGGTTCACACTTTTGGGTATGATAGGCTATCCGAAATCTATGGTTTTTCATCTCGAGTACCATCTATGTGTGAGATGGGAAAAACGACCTAATTTGGAGATGTATCGGTTCAAGCACATTCTTAGCGGGAAGAACCAAGGCCCCAAATCTTCGCCACCCTGGAATGAGATATATTCAAAAACTCCTTTCTCACTTATTCTTTTCGAGACGAGAAGCAGCAAGTATTATGGAAGGTGAGTTGGGATTTATACGGTTGGGACTAGCACCCATTATTCGAACAGAACTAGATAATGAAGGGCTATTCCCAAACCTAGAGGAATGTAGGCCAAGTCCGTTGCAGTTGATTTTCCAGCATTTGATACATCTTTAGAGTTGGGGTTGGACTCGAGAAGATAAAACGCTTCAACTAAGCATTGGAGGATGGGTAACACCAATCTTAAAAGCCGCCAACATTACACTATCGCATGTGCACACCGCGCCGAAACTAATGGACCTCAAATATCTAAAAAAGATGTTGATACTGGTGGGGAAAGTGAAAGAAGGGTCCGTGCTTAATTATGCCTATTGATACCAAGATATGAATGGGAGGAAAGCAACATTCTACCTCCCTAACACAACGCATACTTCTTTCACGCGCCGTAACAACTTCAACCGGTCCATCCACAAGATCCTTTTCTTCAAGTGCCGCTCCAACCCGTGAACCTTCTCCGTACATCCGCACCAACAACAAGATCCTCAGACGATCACAAAGATCTATATGGGTGTGCTAGGTACTACCCAGACACTTCCTCCTTGCCGCTTCAACTCGGACATCTACAAGACTTATATTTGGGACAAAAGAAGCTAAGCCGGTGGAGCATGTTCCAGGACTGGAAAACAAGGAAGTTGGTCAAGAAGGTAAAGAAGCTGACATCCATCATTATGAACAGAACAACGTGTAAGGGATACCGAGCCGATGTGCGCTTGATTTACACGAGCCTATGGACGAAGAGGATGACGCATCTCGGCGACACTCATACCATGGAGGCGAAGGCTAAAGCCAATCAAACGCTTTTCAACCAAGGAGTTTGGTGGATGCACCAAGGCGACAAAGGTAACGATAGAGAATGCCAACACCACCACCTACCGAGTCAGACAATGAGTCTCCGGGTTTCTCTTCCGATGAGGAACCCTATGATCCTACATTCAACTACTATTGAGGTATCGCTTCTTCACCATTGTAAATACATTCTCATTTCATTTTTAGTTTTAATTTTTGTTTTTGTCCTTCTCCCAGATTCTTTATCACACAAGGGACCGTGTGATTTAAGTTTGGGGGAGGGATCGTAGCTAGCTTAGTTTTGATTTTTGATCTTATCATGCATTTGCATTGTGAATAGTTATGGTTTACAAAAATCCCTAAAAATAAAAAATTTGAAAATATCAAAAAATTTGCATTTAGCCTCATCTTGTGCATATTCTAGTTTGGTTTTAGATTCATCTTAGGTTGCTCCATTTGCATAGGAAATCAATGATGAAATTGCCTTGTAAGTATGCTCTATTAGTTTATGTCATTGCCCAAGTTGTTAGCTGTCTATTGCTTGCTAGTCGACTCTAAACTAAGATTGAACCTTGCTTGGAATATGAAATTGTATTATCTCCACCTTTCCGAAGCATGTTATGATTTGAAGTTTATCTCTATCTATTAGAACCTTAATTTGATCTTTAATTATCATGTTTATGCATTGGATTTTTGAACTCGTGGATAGAGTATATATACTTGGACTATGTTACTCCATTTTTACCACTCTTGTTAGTCCAAGTAGATTCCCCGCCTTAATCCAACTTTCTTTCAACCCACATATCTGTTACTGAGTGGTAGGCCTTTTACGAATTAATCTTGGTAGAAAGTGTTAGGTTTGAACTGTCAATGATTGGATCTCATGTAGTTCTAGTTCACAATTTTTGGACTAGATAGGATTAGGTTCGGAATCAACTCGAGATGATTGGGGAAATTTGGGAAAGAGAAGAACGATTTGATCAAGGATAGAAAAAGGAAAAAGAATGTTTTAAAATCTTAGCAGAGGATCAATAAAAGGAAAAGAAAATAGTGTCATATAGTAAGGGATTGGGAAAAGAAGAGAAAAATGGGTAGAAGTATATGGCTTAGCACAAAAACGAATAGTATTGTGAAAGAGGCAATTTGCTGAAAAAAGCAATGAAGGATGAAAAAGAAAGAATAGAAGCCATAAACCTCTAAAGTTGTAGAATCACCAATCTACTAGAGTAAAAAAGAAGAAGAAGTAAACCCTGTCCTAATTTGAGAAATGATGAGAGTTTTAATGAGAAAGTAATGGGAACTAGATGGTTGCTTTTTGGGGTTTCAAGGGTAGAAATAGGATTCATCACCATTGTTTTAAATGGAAAGCCTTAGGCTTTTTGTTTATGGGTAGATGAGATATTATTCTTGTATGCATCTAAGTGTTCTCACCTTTAGCATTCTACTAAAGCTCATTTCCTTTTTAAGTGATCCTTGTTTTGAATGGAAAAACCGCGACATAAAGAGATCATGTTTATCTCTTAACCTAGTCCCTAAACCCAATGAGTTCATTGAATTTGCATAACTTGATTCTCATTGAATATTTAAGAGATGAATGAATTTGGATGCATGTGGAAGTTAAGATTGATCTCGATTAATTTTGATGAGTAAGGCTAAGATTTTTAAGTAAGAATAGATTGGCATGCACTTTAGATCTAGTAACTTGGACAATGACATCACCTACTATAGCAGCATGTTTTGGTTCTGAGGTTTGCACCGTCAAACATCTCCTTCTCACTATCCTTTCGGTTTTCTTACGGAGTTTGGGGGAGTTGATATACTATGTTTTTAGCATGTATTAACTCTTATTTTGTATTCATTCTAGCTAGATTCATGTGTATTTATGTTAGTTTAGCATGCACTTTCATTTGCATTTCATTTCTATAGGTGTTAGAAGCGGAAGAACCGAAAACGTGGATAAAAGGAGCTTAAAAGGTCCAAAAAGATGAAGCGTGGAGCTGTATCAGTTTAAGGTACTTGTTTGTCTAAACCGGTACAGGCGATAAAGAGGCATACCGATTTTAGATACCGGTCTTGACAAACCGGTACGAGTAGATTTTAATGAACAGAGGCTAAGCATTGGTATTGTGTACCAGTTTTCTCAAACTAGTCCACACGAAAAAAATTCAATATAGGTTTGGCGTACCGGTTTGGCCAAATCGGTATCGAGATGAAAAAGTTAACCTTGGACTTACCCTTTTTGTTTTAAACCCAATTTTAATTGGGTTAACCCAAATGTTTATGAGTTAACCCAATGCTTGTTTATGATACTATTTAAAAACTTTAACCTAAGTTTTAGGTATCTTATGCTTTGTCTTTGATTTTTCCTAAGAAGAACTTTGTAAACCTTTGGATCTTTTGCTTATTTTAGTTTGATTTGTTGCTTTTAATTGTTTCTTTTCTTAAAAATCTTCTTATATCTATGGCTAAACACATTTCTAGTATTGGATTTGGTGTTCACCCAATGGATAGTGAGTAGTTCCTTTTTAAGAAAATGGTTAGGTAGATTAGGTTGATTAAGTAAATCATGATGTTTAGGGTTCAGTTTTCATTAATCCTCATGTATTTGATGTTCTTAATGCTATATTTAGCTTGATCAATTGAATATAAATCATAGGTTGATTTGTGCCCACAAGGTGTTCGATGAAATTCTTGAACCAATCACTGCATGCTAAATGAGCTCTAATCAAAGAGATTTGTGTTAGTTAGTTTTGTGGTTAACCATGGATTAGAGTTTAATATTTTATAATTGTGTAATTATCCAAGAGATTGTCTTAATTGCTTGATTAGGAAAAGAATTAGTGCCATGAGAACGGATTAGTCTATTTATGGAATCTTAGACCAAGGTCTTAATAATTAGTATTAAACATCATGGGAAGTTACTTATTCAATCAAATCAATGACCTATGCCATTTGCTTAGCCTTTTTATCTTTGAAATTCAAGTTTAATATTCAGTTCACTTTTATTCATTGCTGTTGACTTTTGATTTTTGTTGACTTTTTAATTTATGCATGTTTGAGTGTTTTAAACCAAATCAATCTTAATGGCTTAGACTAGATATGATTCATATAGGATTAGTGTGTTGAATTTCCTAAATTTGGATTGTTTCTTAAGTGCTATAATGACATGACTAGACTTAAGGTATTTGTTTATACATAGGTTCGGCAAAACTGTGTTTATCATAAACCTCAAGCCTACCTCCTTGAGGAAGACATGTGCACGATTGTCTTTGAAGTCAACATGGTTGACGACAACCCAAAATAATGGTTGTATGCTATTGGAGTAACAACCCACATATGTGCTGATAAGTTTTTGTTCACAACTTATAAGAAGAACAAATCTAAGGAGAAACTGTTCATGGAAAACACAGCCCACTCAAAGATTGAAGGTCGTGGGAAAGTGGTTCTGAAGCTGACTTTAGGACGTGAGCTTATACTCAACAACGTCAAACATGTGCCAAACATGAGGAAGAAACTGGTTTTGTGAACTCTATTGAGCAAACCTAGATTCGGAAAAGGGTTTGGGAAAAGGAAGACTTGTCAAAATGTGTGTAATGACTGTCCTTCTTTCTGATAAGCTTGACATTGATAATATTATAATTGATGACAATTCAATGAAAAATATGTTATTTGTTTGGTTGAGTCTTTTATTATTTGGCATGAAAGACAAGGACATGTGAATTACAAATCTGTGCAAAAATTAATAAGTTTGAACTTAATTCCCAAATTCAAATTAAGTAAGGAAAATGTGAAGTTTGTGTACAAGCCAAACTCACAAAGACTCCATCTCCCCAAGTTCAAAGAACTACCGAACATTTGAGTTTAATATATAGAGATTTATGTGATATGAAATATATACAAACTCAAGACAGGAAAAAGTATTTTGTGGCATTCATAGATGATAGCACACGATATTGCTATATATACCTGTTACATAGCAAAGATTTAAGCTTTGTCAAAATTTAAAGAATACAAAATCGATATTGAAAATCAACTTGATAAAACTATAAAAGTAGTGACATGTGATAGAGGAGGCGAATATGGTGGTCCTTATAATGATTTATGCAAAGAACATGGGATCATAGATCAAACTACAGATCCTTGTTCCCCTAAATCTGACAGAATTCCCCTAAATTTGACAGAATTAGCAAACATAAAAACTGCACTATCAAAGAAATGATGAACGCAATGTTGCAAGAATCAGGGTTACCCCATTTAATGTGGGGGGGGGGAAGCTTTCTAAAAATACCATTTTGAACAAGATACCATTTTGAACAAGATACCAAATAAGAAAAGTAGCACAACGCCTTATGAACTTTGGAAAAGTATTGTACCATCATACAAACACCTCAAAGTGTGGGGCTACCTTGCAAAGGTTGTTGTACCACCTCCGAAAAAGGTTTCTTTTAGACCTAAAAACATTGGCTGTATTTTCATTGGATATGCACACAATAACAGTGCTTATAAATTTTATGGTTCATAAATCATATATACTCGATATTCATGTCAATACACTTATAGAATCATATAATGCTTCTTTCTTTGAAAACATTTTCCCTTGTAAGGAAAAACAACGTCCACAAAAAAACATCCAAAGAGGACTATGGAACAAAGAGAAGGGAATTCCTCAACAAATGAGGCAACCACTTCTTGAACTTCTCCACAAATAAAATAACTAGAAGTTGAAACTCTACGAAGCAAAAGAGCTTGTAAGGAAAAATCACGTGGATATGATTTCACGATGGTGTGTCTCACAAAGAACGAACCAATAGCTTACTCTAAAGATATGTCTATCCCAAAAGCACCTCGCTGGAAGGAAGCCGTCAATACTTAACTCGATTCTATCTTACCAAATAATACTTATGAGATAGTCGATTTACCCGAAGGGTCTAAAGAATTAGGGTGTAGTGCCGCCAAATAGAAAGACTGGATTTTTTTGACACTTATTCTACAATTACGCGGATCATACCTATTTGAACCTTGGTTGCTATCGTAGCGTTAAGGGACCCCAAAATTCATCAAATGGATGTAAAAACGACCTTCTTGAATAGAGATTTAGAAGAGGAAATCTATATGAAACAACTTGAAGGTTTTGTCATTCCTGGAAAAGAGCACAAAGTATGTAGACTTGTGAAGTCATTATACGGACTCAAGCAAGGTTCAAAAGAACAGCATGAAACATTTGACAATCTAATGATGTTAAATGGGTTTACTATAAAAAATGTGATAAATGCATATACATCAAAAGTAATTGACATGGATACGTTTTGTTGGGTTTATATGTTGAGAACATGCTCATTATTGGTCGCAATAATGACATGACTAATCAAACAAAGAGTTTTCTTAGTCGAAACTTTGATATGAAAGACATGGGTTTAGCAGATATATTTCTTGGGATTAAAATCCATAGAAATATCAGAGACCTTATCTTATCACAATAGCATTATGCTCAAAAGATACTTGATAGATTCAAAGAATATTCAAGTAAAAATGCGAAAACTCCAGTAGACACTCATATTCACTTGACTAAGAACTCAGGAACCACAGTGAGACAAGTAGAATATGTTCGGATAATCATGAGGCTAATGTACTTACCAGATTGTACTAGTACCGACACATCTAGTTAATGTAATGAGTCGCTACACTAGTATTCCACGACATAAACATTGGAAAGCTATAACTAGACTATTAGATTACCTACGTTATACTAGAAAAATACATATTACACTATGGTAAAGAACCAGAAATTAGGAAAGGATACATTAATTTTAATTGGATAGCAGACTCCGAAAACTCAAAATCCACGAGTGGATATGTCTTTACCATAACTGGTGCCGCAATATCATGGAAATCTTCCAAACAAACGGTCATTGGCAAATCAACCATGAAATCAAAGTTTATAGCTCTTGATAAAGCTGCTTAGTAAGCAGAGTGGCTTCAGAAACTGTTGGAAGATATTTCCATGTGGGAAAACCTAGTTCCCGTATTACGTATATACTGTTATAATCAATCGACTATCTCTCGGACACAAAATACGTTGTATAATGGAAACTCTCGTCACATAAATCGACGACATAAGACCATAAGAAACTTGATCACAATAGGAGTACTTACTTTATCGTTTATTAAATCTGCCAACAACCTAGCTAATTTGTTCACTAAAGGTTTGACAAGAGATCAAGTGGAAAAATCATCAAGAGAAATCAGTTAAAAAGCGTTTGAAAACGATGAAGTTTGATGGTAACCCTACCTAATTGACTGGAGATCCCAAAAATAGGTTCAAGGGGACAATAACTTCAAACTAAATCTGACCAAACACTGTGAGACTACACTACAAGAAAAAGTCTCATTGATAGCACACGATTAACGCTATAAAAGGCCT